>CANTAL010000062.1:0-95000 GCA_947650365.1 Chamaelirium japonicum | reverse complement strand
GAACGAGTTGAGTTGAGTTGAGTCGAGTCGGACCGAGTTTTGGTACACTACGCTACTCACTCCGGTGCTGGTACCAATCCCGAACTGGTAGCACACCCACCAAGTTTTAGCAATTCTGAAACCTCTAGGTAGGTCACAAGGTTTCTCATATTAGAGGCTTTGCAGTCAATCATAACTAATATATATATATATATATATATATATATATATATATATATATATATATATATATTGTTTTTCAGGTCCATAAGTGATCATATGCAGTGCCATTTGATCTTACATTTTTTTTATGACACATTGGGATCTCTTTGTGATGGTAACCAACGTTGTACCCTATTTGTCTGAATTAGAGTTTTTGATTCTAGTAGACTCTAATTCATTTTATTTTTTTCTTCATATTTTCAATTGTTACTGAAAGTGAACAGTTGGGGGCAAGACCATTCTCTTCTTTTTCCTGTCATGCTCCTGGTTTGTTTGTTGACTTGCTTTGCCCATAGCTTTCAGATCCATTTTTCCCCAAAAATTAGATTTCAGCATACCTCTTTTTCCACAGTTAATTCCTTGCCCAGTATTCATGTTTTTTATCCACAATTATTTCCAACTTCCTTTCTTGTACCATATTGCTCTTGTGATTCCAACTCGGTAACTTGCCTTGTGATTGTGGGCTATGTCTTTAGATCAATCATCCAACACTTTGATCTGGCACATGTATATTCTCAACTTTGCGAAGCCATATATTTTCTTAAAACAAAAAATGGGAAGCCATGTCTTACTCCATCTTGGTACTGGGTGCCATTTTGGGTTTCGCTAATATCTATATCTTGATTATTCATCTAGGGAGCACTGACTCGGGCACGGATACTGACACAGATACAGACATGGGGTACGGCAAATCCTTAAAAAGTAGGACACAGACATAACATGGACACGCCTATATATACAATGCACATGCATGAGCAATAATAATAGTCTTCGTAAACTATGAATTCTAAAAAAAAACATGACTATTTGCATATTTAACATTAGTCATGTCTCATTTAAAATCAGCATCCATGATTAAAAAAAGCATTTATTTTGTTTTAAAACTCATCTTTTCTAATAATAAACTGAAAATGAGCAGTGTTTTTAGAGGCGGGGGCGTGGGGCGGGGCGTTTTGCTTGCTGTGGGGCGGGGCGTAAGCCTCAGGGCGTGGGGCGTAAGCCCCATGAATTTTATTTTTTTAATTTAAAAATATATATAGAAATAAATAATATTAGATAAAAAGTAAAAATAGATTAAAAACAAACAAAATTAAAAAAAAAACTATGAGCAAAGTTATTAAACAAAGCATTTAAGCCTACAAACATGGTTGATAAATCACAAATATATAAAAAATGATAATAAAAATGAACTTGTCATTGTCTTTCAATATCATTTAAGATCTAATTATAAGTTTTTAACCAAAATTCAAACTATCAATGTTTATATTCCATAGATTCTACCATTCCATACATGATATGGAACCAATTTAAAGCAACTTTAGTTCCCAAAATTTCATAATCGTCATCTAAGAGATTAAGACACATATAAAAGATCACACGGTAGTAATCAAATCATTTTTTTTCAACAATGCAAACAAACTCCAATGGAGCGTAAGCCCGGGCCATTGGGGCGTAAAAGGCGTGCCCGGGCGTTCAGGGCGTACGCCACAGTGGTTTAGGCGTAAGCCCCATGGGAAAAAAGCCCCAGCTGGAGCCGCCCCGGGCGTTTTAGGACCGCCCCGCCCCGGGGCGAGCCCCGGGCGTACCCTGGGGCGAGTTTTTTAAAACACTAAAAATGAGTTTAATTTATATAAGGAATTAAAAAAGCTTCCTAAATCCACGTGTCCTTAAATTGTCCAAGGCGTATCCGGTGAAAAAAATATTATTAAAAATTTTGGACATGTACGAGAAGTATTTGACACGTGTCTAAGGCCTGTCCGATGAGTGTCGGTGTCCAATACAGACACGGCACCTCTAGGGAAGTATCCATGCTTCCTAGTTATTCATTATTTTTAAAAGTAACATGCTTATAAATAACCAAGTGGCTTCTGTTTCAACTGCTTTATCTTGTGGACAAACTTATTGCTATATCTGAGAATTCTGTATGTTGTTGTTAGCAGGTGGCCCGAGAAGAAGCATGGGCTAAGGTTTCTGCACTTGAGCTTGAGATAGCTGCTGCAATTCGTGATCTTTCCATGGAGAAACAAAGGTTTCAAGGAGCCAGGGAAAGAATAATTCTGCGGTAAGCATAAATAATCACATGTTTCCTAAAAAAAAATGGGTATGGATTCTGCAATTCTTTTGAAACTTCAATCGTGTTGTGTATTGAACTGTATTGGTAGGCTTGAATTTAAAACAAGAGAGGATAAAGTAAGTCATTGTTGTGCTTCTGGATGCACTAAGCCTTGTTAGATTTCTTATAGAATAATGAATTCTGACCAGTAGATTACATACTTTTCCAATGGATTTTTGTTGAAACTATAATTTTATATTATATTAATTTCTATTCACGAACAAACTATGGGATGTATTTTTTTTTGATACAGCAAACAATGGTAGATGTGTAACTCCAATTAATCTTTCTTCACTTCATCTGAAACTGGTGCATGCGGATCATATGACCATACAAGCACACATTTGGAGTGTCTCACTCAGTTTATTGGAAAGCAACCCTCAAACAGAACCAAACCAGGATAGAAAACACAGTATGCCATGTACAAAGCAACCTTACTATGCTAAGCATGCAAGAGAATAATCGTTAGCAACTTATCACATACCACCTGCAAGAAATCTGCATCACAAACCAAGTGACAGCAAAAACAGAAATCTCAGTAAACCGTTGAAGAAACTAGAATATATTCTACTTTCCGATTGAGGTAAGTCAAAATTAATTGATTTAGAAGGTGATGCAGAAAATGTAAGGGCAATGTGGAAGCATGATGATAAAGGGGCAAAGATGGAGGAAATATTAAAAAAACATTGTTAGATGAAGGATATATGGATTCTAAAAGGTCACGCATGCGGTAAGGGGGCTCATTAAGAGGACACAACATGCAGGCCGAAATTCTCTAGGAGAAGGATCAATCTGCAAGAAGAATCAAGCTGAGCAGAAACCAACGTAAGATGAGGGATGGGATGAGAAGGGGGCAACCATTACTCCATTCTTTCAAGCCTTATTCAAAAGGTGGTATCTTAGTGAGAGGTGGATGGAGTTCTTATATAGAGGGGGCTTTATGAGTTTATAGGGGGCCCAATTAGGAAAAGATCTCCCTCTGAATGGCACATATGCCATCATCATCCAAATCTTATCCCCGCCAAGATGCGATTGACTATAGGGAACATCGACGAGTTTCGACTGGTTGGCATCATGACGTCAACCACCTAAATTGGTGCTGAAAATTTGACCAAGGCAACTTGATCGTAAGTAATTAGACGAGATCAAGTTTACCCATATGCTTCTTTGTGCTGATGCAACTTTTAATAGCTATTTCAGTGAAATTTTTTCACTAAATTGATGTTACTTTGGAGACACAGTCCACCATTAACCTTAGGAGAAGACAATGTTTTCCAAAAACATTGTAGCTACCTAATTCCTAGTTGATCCTTTCCAGTGATAGGCTCTGAGTTGTATATCTATCTTGTTGGCCACTAGTTTACAAATAGAGCAAGCATCTGAGTAAATACCATTGATTTGGTTATTTGAAATTTTCTGGCTAGAGAAAGTTCTTGTTTGTTTAGTCTTGAAAACTTACTTTGTAATGGTTGGCAAAATTCTTTGTTCGGTGTTTTATGATCTAATGCAAGTTCTGTGGAGAAGCTCACTAGATACAGTGACTTGAAGTTTTCCTATGACCCATCCTTGAATTATGTGATGATATAGGGTCGAGCTACTTTCACGTTTTTTTGTTGTTAATTTGTTATCCTCTCTTGAGATCATAGTTGTCAAGGCGTGTGCCTAGGCGCCGCCTAGGTGAATAAGCGCCCAAAGGTAGCTAAGGCGTAGTGCGCTTAACCCTAAATACACAAAGCGGCCACCTGGGCGTTCCTAGGCGCACACTACTGGGAGCACGTCCAACTCTCGTGCGTGTGTGTGTATGGGTTTTTGGTTTTTTTAAGTATAAACCCGACTTCAGAACTAACTAACAAAATATTATAGTGGCTTTAGTGAACAGAAGATAAAAAGAAAAAAAAAAGATTACTAGATTATGATGGCTTTCTTAAGGTAAATAGTAATAGTTCTTCAAGACTTGAACATTTGTTGCTTACTTGCATATAGTGCTAAATTGCTTATCCATATGTATGAGGTATAGTTTAGATTATTTAGAAACCATATGGTCTATATTTATCATTATGAACAATTCTATGATCAGTGATTACAAATTATGCTTTCTTGTAACCATAGTTACCAAGTCGGTAAACGGGAAAAAAACGGCAAGGAAAAAAATCGGAAAGATACGATGAAAACGGAAAAAAAACAGAAAAACATGGGAAAAAACAAAAAAATCTTAAAAATTATACCAAGTATGTATATATGTCATTTTCCAACATTAAGTAATCAAAAGTTCAAAACATATACCATATGCGTTTATTAAGCACGAACGAAATAAAACCCGAACCCAATTTAAACTCGGACCAAACCCGACGCATTTTTCCGTTTTAAACGTGTATAAAACGCGTGCTAACGTTTTTTTTCAAAAAAACAAGTTTTTTTCCTGTTTGCTAGGACTTCGGATCGATACGCGTTTTTTTTTTAAAAAAACGCCCGATTTGGTAACTATGCTTGGAACATCTGATATGATTGAATCTTCTATTGTAAACCTGTAATCAAGAACACATGATGTTTTTTTGCTTCCCACATTAGATAATGAGTGGCCATAGTCTCATAGACTAATATAATTGTTATATATATATTACTATATTTATATGTACAAAAAATGCACAAGGCTGCACGCCTAGGCTCCCTCTGGGCGTCTAAACCTCGCCTTGCCGCCTTGGCAACTATGCTTGAGAGATTATCTATGAAGCACCGACACTCTCGGGACCTCAACGTGTTCGTGTCCGTGTCCGACACGTGTCGGACACCGACACTCGTCCGACACTCTCCGACACGTGTCGGACACACCAAAAAACGTGTCTTCGATGAAGAAAGATTGTCCGACAAGTGTCGGAGCGTGTTGGAGCTTGTCGGATATTACCGGAGAGACATTTTTCTCATTTGAAAATGTTTGGGTTCTTGAGATTGCGAATCTTTCCATCAATGAGCCGGATATGAAGGCCGTGGTCGATGGTGATGATGTGGTAACACTTGACGTTGTCCTTGATGGATGATGATTTTATGCGTGTTCTATTTGTTTTTTTGTGTTTTGAAAGTTTGAAACTATACACTTGAATCATTTATGATGTTTGTTGGAGACTTTTTTAGTTAACTATTAGCATTATGTTTGATTATAAATCATAATATAAGACTTATTATATATATATAGAGAGAGAGAGAGAAAGAGAGAGAGGGCTGTTACAGTGAGCTATGGGCTGCCGAGGGGGAAAGTGAGCTGCGGGTATTTTGACCCCCCAAGAAGTTATGGAATTTGATGAAATTTGGTGAGGTTGTTGCCTAGGATAAGATGATCATACTCATCAATTTTCATCAAATTCCAAAACTTCTTGGGGGGTCAAATGGTCGAAGCAATTTCTGTCGTCCGTAGTCACCGTTAAAATTGCTTCGACCATTTGACCCCCCTAGAAGTTTTGGAATTTGATGAAAATTGGTGAGGATGATCATCATATCCTAGGCAACAACCTCACCAAATTTCATCAAATTCCATAACTTCTTGGGGGGTCAAAATACCCGCAGCTCACTTTCCCCCCCGGCAGCCCACAGCTCACTGTAACAGCCCTCTATTTTATATATATATATATATATATATATATATATATATATATATATATATATATATATATATATATATATATATATATATATAATTCAACGTGTCCCCTAACGTGTCCGTGTCCTAGTTTTTTGAAAAATATCGTGTCAGCGTGTCCGTGTCGTGTCGTGTCCATGTCCCGTGTCCGTGTCCATGCTTCTTAGGAGATTATATACTAAATACTCCATCGATAAGTATGGCCCACTCAGGGTGGTGTGAAAGATATTATGTCTCAGTCATCTATCACAGACTTGAATTTAGTATGTCCTTGCTCTTGACGAAACACTAAAATGTCACTAATGAGACTTAGAATTTTCTTACTTCTGTCCCGAATCTAAGAATTAGCCACGACATCATGGTTCCTCATCAAAATGATCCTCACCCTCTTCACACTTAATACATTGTGATCATTATGTTGTGGTGCTAGAGGAATGGATGCTTTGTATTGGCATTGCGGACCTTGTGACCTAAACATAAAAACACTTCTATGTTATTCTTTGGGCTTACTCCATGTTCAATTACAAGAGGTGTAATCTTCCTAACTGCAAGTGGGTTCAATTACACTTGCCCAAGAGTTACACCTCTCCCAATCGTCCTTGTAAGTGCCCTAATAGTGGTATTTCTTCTAAATTAATAGGGACTTTTAAGCGTTGATCAAAATGCATCACTAATTTGAATGAATTAGTCATTGAGATTTCATCTTGGATTTGGAGAGAATCTAGCAATATATTGGACTGTCCTTTGTGTTCCTAGAAGTCAACAGGTTCTTTAGTTGTATTGCTCATTGTTCTTTGTCACTGTTTTAGACCTGGGAGTTACAATGAAAAGTTGCCTCGCCTCAACTTTTCCTTTATTTTGTTCCAAGTGGAAAATTTATACTTGCTCCTTGTAAGTACTTCCACTATAGTAAAGTTGCTTCTTTCGGTTTCATGGTGACAAACTTCACTGTTATTTGAGAGTTCCTCTCAACTTTTCCTTTATTTTGTTCCAAGTGGAAAATTTATACTTGTTCCTTGTAAGTACTTCCACTATATTAAAGTTGCTTCTTTCGGTTTCATGGTGACAAACGTCACTGTTATTTGAGAGTTCCTTTGGTTCTTAGAAATGCTCAATCCTACCAATCCAATCAAGGGATTTACTTGTGGATTAAAATGATCTTGCTTCTCTTATTTTCTTGTTTTTTGTTCTGCCTATCACCAGTGTAGATAATTCTTTGGGAATTTACCAAGGTTTGTTGTTTCGGTTTTGGGTTCAGGTTCGGTCTGCCCACTGAGGATCGGTTTCAGACCTTTCGGTCAATTTCGGAGATTCGGATCGGAGTTTCGGTGGCTTTAGTTTCGTTTTTTAAAATTTTAAATAATTACAAAATATAAAATAATTACACTCGATACCTTCTTCATATTAGCCTTGTTTTAAAAAGAGTAGGACTTTTGCTTTACTCTAGCTTCTTTTCAAAAACTGAAAAATCATAATTATGGATTTTGACCAAGTCTGGAGGAAGAGTTGTGAAATAATTTTTTTACAGATTCAAAATATTTTACTGGTCTTTGGGTTTTTAAGTTGATCTGATACTTCTAAATTTTCTAAGATTTTTTCTGGTCTAAAATACTTGGAGGTTTTTGTTCCACCGAACTTTCTTTTTTAGCAAAAATTGTAGAGCCTGATTTGGCATAGAAATTAAAAAATTACATTATGATTCCTTTGGATTTTGATTTTTCTAATATTTTTATTAAATCCAAATGGGGGGGGGGGGGGGGGGGCGATTTGCTTATTTTCATAAAATAACTTAAAGTAAATGTACTTAAATGTTTTTTTTATATAAATATGGTTGTCTTGCTGAAATGCACCTTATCTTTAATCCAATCCTGTTTTTTCTGAGTGATTTGTTCCGAAACTTGAAGGGTTTCGGGCCGGTTCCAGCCGAAACCGATCTAAAATCAGCGAAAACTCAAAACCCTGGAATTTACTACAGTGCCACATGGTCACTCAAGTGAGATGTGGAAGCCTCCATGCAAGGAAAATGCACATCTCCCGCCAAACAATATAGAGAAGTGAGTGTGAAAATGCTACCATAACCCCAACAAAGCAAAGTCTGATTCATGCAGGGCCACCCTATACTGAAAGTACATAGTTGCCCTAAAAGAAAGGTCGTTGAATACAAGTAACACGAGCTTATGCTGCATCAGAAACTTAGTTTGGGTTTTTTGAACATTGCTCCTATGTTGCTCTAATCCTTGGCTGAAACTTACTGCAAACAGGTCATATAGTAAATTTTCAGAAAACCTCTAAATTTTTCTCTGAATCAAGAACTTTGGGGTTTTAGTGACAATGTTTATACCTCCTTTGCTTTCACTAATGCTAAGAATTTTTGCACATAATAAACATAATGGTGTAATTATTTATCTTAGTTACATCAATCACTCATCATAAGTTGCCTTTTTGTATTTATAATTGCTTATTTCAGTACTAGTTTTTGTTGAGCCCATGTAAAATATATTTTACTTTATTTACAATGGAATCATTGAACAAATTCAGAATGTATTTTGTTATGATATTTTGTGTTCACGTGGGCGCATATATAATACTTTGCTGCGTCAGCAATATTTTATGAAAATATTGTTACATGTATTTAAAACTATGGTTTATAACCCAGAGATAACATTTTAGAAGTATATGAAATCATTCCCTGTTACCCACTTGTAATTGAAATGTAGGGAGACCCAGTTGCGTTCCTTCTATTCCACGACCGAGGAGATCTCTGCACTATTTGCGAAGCAGCAGGAGCAGCTGAAGGCGATGCAAAAGACCTTGGAGGATGAGGAGAATTATGAGAACACATCATTCGGCCTCGACCTAAACGAACCAGCCCAAGGGAACGTAAGAATGGCCTATGCTGGTGTAAGAGAAGCAGCGAACAGGAGCAACAGAACAAGAGAAACATCTGTTGCTTCAACTCCCAAGAATGGCAACTCAGCGGATATCAGCTCTGGTGGTGGTGACGACGATGATGGTGATGATGATGCCAGCACTACAGAGAAGCACGACTGCGATCCGAGAAGCCAAGATGCTAACACGCAGGACTTGGACTGCACGAGTGTGGATCGGTCTGTCAAGGGGTTTGGTCTGGACATGGATGGTGTTGGCACAGCGATGGTTCCTGATGGGGAGCCAACGGATACCGAGCGAGTCCTCGGAACTGAAAGCCAGGTCGGCGACACCGGCCTTGATGGACGGAGCACTCCTCTGCACAAATGCAGCAGTTTGGCAGGAGACACAATGCAGCTCGATGTGGAAACGCAAGCCCAAGAGAACTTGGAACCGAACGAGAAGCCTGGAGACCGAACCGGCCATTGCTCCCGAACAAGAATGGAGGATACGGAACCTATCACGATCAGGACCGCAGATCTTTTGGCATCAGAAGTTGCCGGGAGCTGGGCGGTAAGCACCGCCCCATCCGTTCACGGGGAGAATGAATCTCCAAGGAGCATGGGGGGCGGCGGTGCCTGTGGCGAGGACGTTGCTGCTGCGGCTCTGGTGCTCTGCTCCGAGGGCGAAGGCCAGGCGGCCGGGAGTCAAAGTAACGCCGTTTATGGCGTCACCAGGATGAGCGCTGAACACCGGGCGCTGACTGCCATGATCGAAATAGTTGCGCCTGATTTCAGGCAGAAGTTTCAGGGAGGGGTGCTCGGTGGGGAGGACGACGAGGAGAAGGATGACTCCATGTCCGACGCGGAAACCGAGGAGGGGAGCCATGGCGGTGGTGGTGCCGGTGATGACGATGGCATTGCTGAAGATGAGGTGGCGGGTGACGATGCAGTGGAAGATGGCAATGAGGCGCTGATTGAGGATTCTGTTGGGTGATAGTGAATATGAAAGGGCTTGTTGGTAGAAGAGGTCCTTTCTCCCATTGTAGATACCACATCTCCCATTGACCGATAGGGGAGGTCCAGTTTTAAATTTTTTTTTTTATTCTCTGTTTCTTCTTATGTAGTTATGTTTGTGTGCCCGGGTCTGTGTTGTCTGTGAGTTCATTTGCTCTTGATTTATTCATGTATCTTATTTTTTGGTTTTGTTAAAAATAAAAAATACTTTACTATTATACTGGTTATGTGAGAAATTTAATTCGAAAAGTGGCAAGTGGCGAGGCGGGGCCGCAAAGCGTCCTGTAACGTCGGATGTCTTTTCTCTCTCGACGGCAATGAACCCGGTAATATTGTTACCAACTTTAAACCCAGTATGTGAAATGCCGGGTTCAATCTACTTTACACTCAAACGTGTAACTGTAAACAACCAAAGTCGAGGTACATACAAAGTTGATCTGGGCATGTACAGAGCTTGTAAACCGATATTTATAATCGGTAAGTATATTATAGAGCTTGTAAACCAGGCACGGTCTCGACATGTGGCTGTCAGATGATTACTTTTTAAATTAAGATTCTCACATGGCAAATTTAATAGTAAAGTATTTTTAAAAATCTTTTCTTTTTTAGGTGTTGATATTTGCACCCCACAAATTACTAGCACCCTCAAGTGGTGTCCCGAAGCCTCCGAGGCATATTGATACGGGTACCACCGCCTCTGCCACTGGTGGTCACGTGCAACCTACCGTTGCCTACTAGCTCTGAATTGGCTTGGGTGTCAGCATTAAATTGTGGGTCCTAATAACTTTGTGGGTGCAAATAGCAGCAACCTATGTTCTTGATTCTGATATTAGTCATTCCCACCATTGATCACTTTTGAAGGACTGGTGCATAGCCATAGCATGGTTGCAAACAGAAATGGCAATGGGGCGGGTTTGTCAATAGATTTTTATGATTTTTGAATAGGCCTGCCCTGAACCCGCCCCGTTTATAATAGAAATCACGAAATCACCGTTTATAATAGAAATCACGAAAGGTAGAGGCACTGAGCTCGTTACATATGGCATCATCATCCTCAAAAGTTTACCCCCATCGAGAATAAGATCAAACAGTAGGAAAGACGGAGAATAATTTAACATCTCGATAAAACCTGATGATCAGTTATTTGAGATGAACTTGAAAAAAAAATCAGAAGAAAAAATTCCAAAATAAAGTTTGTAAGTATTTCTCAAACTTGACTTTTCTATAACGCAACCACCTGTACTGGCAAATTTTTTTTTTGGGTTACTGTGTCAGGCCCCTGCCAACAGATCAGTGGGATGAGAAAGACGGAAAACAGATGTCTTTCACCCAAGGTCCCTGATCAACAGATCTGTTCGTTGAAAAGGACTACCAGAAGCCAAAAATGTCCCTCCCTTTCTCTAGTTTATCTCGAGCAATAGGTGACGAAGGCGAGTGCGAGCAGAGCAGCGACAACAGTGGCGGGCATGATCAGCGGTGTCGGAGGCAGGCATGGTCAGCGGAGGGCGGAGGCCTCAAGTTGCAGCTACTTATCACCTCCAAGCACCAAAGATGAGAGACGGGCGACGAACGAAAGGGTTCGGCCTACAGATCTTAGGGTTTAGGATTCGGTATAGTTTAGAAAGGAGTGTAAAATTTGAAGTGCAATGAGAGGCATTTTTGTCATTGCTATATGGCTGTCCTTCAGGCTAGTTGATCTTTTGACCAGGGACGGACAGTTAACAAAAACAGCAGGTTTATCATGTGTTTGGTAAAAACCTGTGAGCAAGACAGCAGTTTTTATTAAGGGAAATACACTTACAAGTTCACCTCTACTCCGCTTGATTACTGGTCATCTGACTCTTACAACATCAAAATCCAGAAATACAGTCACCAACGACCGATAGACGGCTTTTAAGCTGCTTAATCATAACAGACCATATGCTAATACCGACCCACCAAGATAAACTCATCATCATCAAGAACCCGCAGATCTTTGTTCCCCACGAAATGCTCCCGTCCGATGGCCTCCACAATGCTGACAAACTCCACTCTCCTCCCAAGAGAGAGAGGGACGTACGGCAACCTGAAAACGGGCCTCACGACCCCCAGCTGAGCCAGAGCGGTGTTGAGGCCTATCGGATTTGGTTCACGGAACAACCACTCGATCAGCGGCATTAGCTTCGATTTCAACGAGGGGTCGTCGCCTTGGAACATGAGCGCATGCATCAGACCCGGAACGAGATTACTCGCAACTGATATAACTCCACCAGCCCCGTATGCCCATCTGGCATCGTGGCACTCGTCGTCATTACCGCTCCATACCACTATCCCTTTATCCGTGTACTCCTTGATCCTCTTATTCCCTGCGCACTCCTTGACGCCTGCCATGTTGGGGTTTTGGGCAACCGAATTTATCACGGGAGGAGGGATATCTTGTCCGGTCCGAGACGGTACATTGTAGATGATGGTGGGGCCCATGGAAAGTACGGTCTCGAAATGCGAGACCAGCCCTTGCAGTGATGTCTTCCCATAGTAAGGATTGATGTGAAGGGCTGCATGCATGCCGACAGCGAAGCCCTGTTCAGATGCGTGGATCGCCTCTCTTGTTGAGTTGCTTCCGGTGTTCCCGATCACTTTGATCGATGTACCGAAGCAATTGACCGTGTGCCCGATCAGCATGATGTGCTCGTCCCAGCTCATGAGGTGGCCTTCTCCCGTTGTGCCCCCAACTATCACCCCTTCGGCTCCATTGACGATTTGCATGTGCATCAGGGAGTCGTAAGCTTCGAGGTCAAATCTTCCGTCAGGCAAATATGGGGTCTTGATGGCGGTGATTAATCGGAGAGCTTTTATTTCATTGACTGACGTCCTGTGGGAACCAGCATACCAGAGAAATATAAGCAGCAAGGACATGATAGCCCATGAAAGGTTATAGATTTATAGCAGAAGAGAACAATGCTGATGTGATAATTATTGAAACCCCTGATAGTCATAGTAAAAGGCAATATGCCAAAGGAGCTTAGACTAAGTTATCGATATCTTTATCATGACCAGATTGGCCGATTCCTCAAACTTAGACTAAGTTATCGATATATTTATCATGATCAGATTGACCTATCCCATCTGAAGTAAAGAACCACTTTAGATAGAGGTTACTTGAACTGTTGAAGCTGCTAAAATTATTCAAGACGGGCAAATTAGCATTCCCTAATTCAGTGCTTCTTTTATTGTAGAAGCAAGTATCGTTAAAAATATTTCTCAAAAAGTAAAGAATTAAAACTAAATGAGGTTGAGCAGGCATTTGATATGTGTTGTCACTGTAAGAAAGAGTAGGTATCACCATGAACTGAGAGGGGCATTCAAGTGGGAGAACATATCATCTCTCTTTGAATGTTATTTGAAGAAAGGGAGCGCCACAATAAGATGGATGCAGTATATATTTAACGAAGGATAATAAGAATTTGTTTTAACCAGAAGAAATATGATATTTGTTGCAATCATGCAGAGAACAATGGCGAAGAAGAGAAAGAGGGTCTTTCTATTGCAAAATTTGAGAACTCGGGTCTTGGATACGGTGACAAAAGAACTGGTTCTGCTGGTTCAGTAGGTACGGGAGAACTCGGGTCTTGGATATGATGACAAAAGAACCGGTTCAGCTGGTTCAGTCGGTACGGGATCAGGTTTGGCCCAATTGACCCGGCTTGGCCAAAAATATTAAAAGAACAGAATTCAGGCATGATTAATCCAATTTGCCCTACTGGGGTCCAATTAGTATTCAATTCAACCAATCGGCTCCATTCGAATCCAATTCATTTGAACCGGATCCGAACCAGGGTAGATCGGATCCGAACAGAATCCGGACAGACCCAACAGGCAAACCAAATGCGGATCAAGGTATATTTCGGTTCAGGGACATCTTGGTTCAGATCAGTTGAAATTTGAATCAGTTCGATGGTTCGGTTTACGTGCGATACAGGATCTTCCATTACTAACTGATGATATTCATCCCTATTAACTATTCCTTGTACTAGGTACATTATCAATAAACATATAAGGGATAGAATTGAAAAAGAAAGGGCAGGAAAGTAAAACTGAGGTGGAGAAGGTTCTAAATGGTTCAAAACTTCATATTATGAAGATAAGAAATCCTATATGCATAGTGTTGTAATGGGTCAAATGAAGAACCTGAAAAACAGTGAATATGTTGGCCTATCTTTTCAGCAAGAGGGATTTGGAAGGACAAAATAAATGAAAATAAAATAAAATATCTTTAGAAAATATTGTAGTAATTTGGAAATGTAAGGTTTGTGGTAGCAAAATCGACCAATTAAGACCGTTTGGTAAGCTAAGTTGAGGAGGCTACAATTAGATGCGGTTCCAAAAAATGGAATAGTACACTTGATGTGATTTATTTGGAAAAACAAAAATGGAATTGGCTGCAACTAGGAAGCATTGGTCTTCAAAATTTCTAGGAAAAAGATGTGTGAAATGGAAAGGCAGATCGTTAGTTACTTTCAGCTGGGCTCACTACCTAGTTCACTTTTCTTATGCTTTTTGAAACAGCAACCCATGCGTGCAGGGAACCTAACACAAGATATGCATCTACACGTAGCGTTGTAACTCGACCGAGTAGGGTCAAGGTGGGAATCAACCCAAGCCCAACCCAAGTACTAGAATCCTCAACTCGTAGCCCAGCCCAACCCAACCTCCAACCAGTGTTGCCCAGCCCAAGTCCAACTCAAGCAAAAATTTTCAAACTTGGGTTAGCCCAAGTTGGAAGGATGGGTCGGGTTGTGCAGGTTAAGGTCAGTGTTTTAAAACCCGAAAACTCGACTTGACTCGGAACCTTCCCAAGTCGAGTCGACTCGAAAACTCGGTCAAAACTCGATCGAGTAGTTACACCCAAAACTCAAAAAATATAATATAATTTTAATATTTATTATTATTAATATATATAGCTTCATTTAAAAATGATAAATATGAAGTAACTAAAGCATACAAATAATTTTAAAAATGGATATCTAACAAGTTTTGATGACCTTAAAGCTTATTACCAAATAACATGTCATTACAAAACATAAATTGTTCTACCGGATCCCGATTTTACCCCAAAAAATACAACGATCAAGACTCGAACCGAGTCACACACCCCCAAAACTTAAGTGACTCGCCCGAGTCACTCGAGTTTTGGTCCGAGTAGTTGCCAAATCGATTGTTGGACCGAGTCGGATTGAAACTCAGTCGAGTCGAGTCGACTCGGTCGAGTTTCGAGTCGACTCGGCGAGTTTTGAAACAGTGGTTAAGGTATACTTATTTTCAACTCTTATTTAAAATTTTGACCTTTGAAGATCAAAAACTGGAAAAAAAAACTTATCCTTGCTAACACTACTCTAGAACTTTTGTTGAATTTTTATCCATACAATTGACTAGATCATCGGATAATGTCTTTATTTGATAAGCAAGAAGCAAATGGCATTCAAATGGTAATAAGAGAATTCATATAACAGAGCATTCAAATGAAGTACTGTGATATTTAAGCAAGATATCCTAACCTAAAAGATTCAAAAATTCAACCTACTATTGTGTGAGACAATATCTTCGTTCGTAAGCCATTTAACCTACAAAAAGTGTCATTTTTTCCTTTTATGAAGAAGATGATAGACACTACTTAGAAAGGAGTATGCCCTCATGTTTTACTCTTTTATTTAGGGTGTTTTACTCTTTTAGTTAGGGTACGGGAGAGTGTGATTCGGGTCAGTCATCGAACGACTACGAGTGATGCCTCAGCCCACAGATCCACAAGCCAAAGTCGCTATCTTTTATTATGAGTACTCTCGGTCTCGGGTTCAGTTGTTACCTACAAAACACATCACATATTTATAAGAGAATTCAGGTTGGGTCCGGTTACCGAACCCCTCAATCTGAGCCCAACTCGAATTCAACTCGGGTTGAATTTTTTCAACCAACCCAAACCCGCACAAAACTCGGATTGGGTCAGGTCCAACCCACCCAACTGCCCAAGTTGCAACCCTATCTACAGGTACGATGTTTGACTATTGTACAAACAGGCTTTGACCGAGTATATCAGCTGTACATATCGAGTACAATAATATATACTTGCTATACTAAGCATGTATAACTAACGTTTAAGGTTAACAAGCATATATACACTTTTAACAAACTAAATTCGTAACTATATATACTTATTACTTGAAAACAATGTATGAAGCCTTTAATACAACAACATGACGTAATCCATTTTCAGTAATTGCATTATTTTTTAGCTTTTTTATTTTTGCACCTTCCCAATTCTTTAATAGAGGCGTAATTTGGACATTAAATTAAGCTTTTATATTCAGCTTGTGGAGGTGGTTTCGAGTGTTTAGACCGACTTTAAGTCAATTCATCAAAGTCGTATGTTGACTTAAGTGACTGATTAAACATGACAAAATGAGAACAAAAGCAGCACCAAAGATGGATGGATCAAAGGTCGAGATCAATGAATGGAATAACCACCAGTCAATGTTGATCTTAGAGGGAGACAAACACTGTTCACAAATCAACAGTTCCCATACCCAAAACCAACTACATCATATATGTTTATAAGAGAAAAGATAAGAAGCCATAATCAATCACATCCAATTATTACTGTTAACTTCTAGGCTTTTGAGGAGCTTTGGAATCACTATTCTTATAAGAGAACAGCAGAAGTAATCCAAATCAATAGGTTACTAAAGGGACAATCCCCAAAATTATGAATAGAGGAGGAATTGGAAGCTGATGAACTAACAGTTGCATCGACCACATCCTTTTTACTAGCCAACTGCAGGCCCATCTCAAAGCATTGCACATGTACAATCTTTAAATAGTTGAGACTTGCACCAATAAATATTCTTGAAGGAAAACACTTCTGTATGTGGATTGTATCTCCTCGTCTAAGCTTCAACTTATGTGTTGCTTATAGGAGACTTTAATTGACGCCTTTGATGCCCGGAAAAGCTTCCAACTTCAAACTGTGTTCAGCCTGCTAATGGTAGCTATTTCCTTTATTTATCTGTGCCTTCACTAGTACCACTCCTCTTAGTCATTGGTGCTTTTGTTTGTTGCAATCTCCCACATACATGGGGTATAACCGTATAAGTCTTTTGTCGGTATCCCAGTGATGCATGAATCCCACCAGGTGTTTTTGTCTTGTTCAGAGTGGGCTTGGAAACATTTTTAGTTGTCCGTACAAGATACTTAGATACCTATTTGCATCTGAAAAGGAATACAGAGTCTCACACCCCTCATTTTACAAATTCCTGTCAACAAGCCAAGATACCTATTTGCATTTGCATCTGAAAAGGAATACAGAGTCTCACACTCCTCATTTTACAAATTCCCGTCAAAAAGCCAAAATCTAGTGATCTACCATGCAAAATGTAGCGGTCATTGGAACAGTATCACACCACGATCTCCATACAATATCTAACAAAAGAGCAGGAAAGCAAGGGTCTGTATGTTACTGAGATGAAGGTACATGCGACTTAGTTGTGGAGCGTTTCTACATTCAGAGGAAGCTGGCCAACCAAATATTACACAAGATCTCTAGTAACCCGTTATAGATAATTTTCTCGCAGGACTCTCCAGTCCATGGCAAGTCACCTTTGTTTAAACCAATTACTCCTCTAATCTCTCACTTTGGAGAAGATAGTTCTTGTGCAACTAAAGAGACCCTGTCATTACTAGAATTGCATCATCATCTTTAAATCCCTCTCAACCGACTTGCTTAGGTTCATCCTTTTGATATTTTTGTTCAATTTTCTCACCAATTTATGGATTTCTTGTGGGATAATGTAACATGATGCTTCGTTACAGCACTACAAACATGTAGTATTATTTTTACTTCGTTAAGTATTGAACACAACCATCTTTCTCTTAGGATATCCTTATTTTATTTTATCTTGGTGAGTAATATTTCACCACAGTTGGAAGTCCATTGTGCCCTAGTTCCGCCAATGGAGTGCCTTCGGCTTTATGAGATGTATCAATAAGTTGAAGAGGCACTTGATGGCATCAACTTGAGACCCAACCCATCTCAAAGATCTAGTTTCCACTTAATATCTAATTGATAAGCTTTTTCGAGACTATGTACAATCAGCTTCCAAGTTCCAACTATGTTTTATCTCCAAACAAGGTTCTACTTGATTTAAGTTAAAGCATAGGATAAAGAAGAGGTTTCATAAATTTTCTAGGATTCCTAGTCAACTGCTTCAGTTAGGATTCCCAATTCGCATGTGATGCCTAGTTCAAAACGGATCCCAAGTCAAAACTGGATTCCTACTCCAAGTAGATACCTATAAAACAGGATTCAATTAATCAAGATTTCTACTCTATGTAGGATTCCTTGATGATATAGGATTTCTACTCAAATTAGGAGTCCTACATAACAAATGACCCCTAATGAAGTCATCGAGGCTAGTATCAGTCTTAAATTCCTGATTTGTTATTTCATTGTAATTTAAGGACCTTATTTTCTGGTTAATTTTTAAGGTGAGTTTATAACATTTAATCCCCTAGAAGAGTGTTCAAAAGGTCCTTGTTTCATTATATATTAGGTCCCAAAAGTTGGTTTGAGGGAATATATACACACAGGTAACAGAAACTAAAAATAAATTATGAAAGAAAAAAAAATTAAAGGTTCTCTCATCTTTCCAGAGAAGGTGATGGAACTTTCTTCTTACTTTCATGGTGATAACGCCATGAAATCCCAAGGTGCCGGCTCCTAGGTGAAATTGCAAGTGATACCGAGTCCACCAGAACTTCCCTTTTCCTTTTCTTCTTTGTAAATGAAAATCAATCTGTCCCTCAAGTTTTCATTAATTTTTGCATCATAGCTTATTATTATCTTTGTAGTATTCATAGATTTATTCGATCTTTCAATTAGACTATGAATTTAAGATAATTTCATATCTAATCCTTCTTGATTTTCAAATTTAATTGCGAAATAACTTCATTAACCAAGTCCTTTTCAATTTCCAACTTCTAAGTTCTAACCTTTATCATTCAGTAAAATTTTTCTAGATCCATGATTCTTATGATCATAACAACATCCAGATCTCTTATTAGACTTCTTTGTTCAATTAGCCCAAATTCACATAAAAGTCGTATTTGAATTAGGTTTACAAAGGTTTGATTTGGTATGACCTTCAATCCTTCATTACTTTTTGGCATTGGAGGCCTATCACTTCGGTTGTTCTGTATCACATACTCACACGGATACTTGACAGGATTAACTTGTCTATGTTGTACGCTTCATGCTAAAATATCAAAAAATACTTATTATAAAATTGTTACTAGTCTACTGCTTTGTTAGGTTGACTATCTAAGTACCTGGATGCATGAACATGTATATTTAGCAATTCATCTAAAGATATAGTTTTCAACCA
Organism: Chamaelirium japonicum; assembly: GCA_947650365.1. NCBI lineage: Eukaryota > Viridiplantae > Streptophyta > Magnoliopsida > Liliales > Melanthiaceae > Chamaelirium > Chamaelirium japonicum. Next base: position 75,761 of record CANTAL010000062.1, on the reverse strand, counting down.
TTACAATCAAAGATCAGTCATTAATGTGTTTACAAGAAAATTGCAGTAGTATCCATATCCTGAACTTTGAAGTATATAATGTTAGATCCACGAATCCTATTTCTACCAATAAAATTTGGTAGCATAAAATCAAATCGACCAACGATTATCCTTGCACCGGTGTAACTTAGTAAGGGCCCCATGCAAGTAACCTAAAACAGCAAGATTACGTCAAATATATTACTGTCCAAACATAGGAGAACAATAAATGAGATAAAACCAACCAAACCTTTATAAACATTCATTTTGGACAGCGCAATCAGTTCTGAAGCCACTGCGGTATAGGTGATATGAGAACCTACACACTTATCACATTAGATTAGGTCATACATGAGGTTCCAGAAGATTTATTTCAGATGGCAAAATTGTTGTATCATATCCCTTAACATCCTTCTACTTAATTACAATTTTTTATTATTCTTTTGGTCTTCCAATTAACCTTGTATTTACAAACTTCAAAATGTCTCGCTAATTGCTTCGGTGATTGATAAGTCTTTCGAAGCATAGCCGACTTTGAATTTTGTTTCCAAAACTGAAAGATCCCAAGTATTGAAATTAGTCTTCCATACCTATTCTCAAGTCAAACAAAAGATAGTTCCCACTGAACACTGACATTCAATTTTCATTATAATTCTCTATTACAAATTTGCCACAAACTTCATAGAATACAAAGTTGAAGATTCAGCTAATGTTGAGGTCTGGAATTTTTTATAAATTTTAGTTGTTGGAAAACAAGAAGGCCTAATAAAATGTACAACTCATCTAAGAAACTTCAAATCAAATCTTGCATGTAGTCGAGATTCATAATCACAAAGTAATTGGTGCTTGTCTATATGGACAACACTCCTGGGGAAAAGATAAATCAAATAAATGTACGGATGATCAAGAGTATTAGATCTAAGTGCCATGTATAAGAGAAAATGAATCCATTCGTAAGGGTACACATGACCTGTTCTTAACCTCAAGGCTGCGCATAGGAAGATGAAAATTAGGAATAACAGCTGCTTCTGGTGATGTCCATCTCCCTGTCCTGTATTTGTATGCCGAAAAGGATAATTATTCGCTGGGAAGATGTAAACACGTAAATTTTTTTATGCATATAACTGTGGTAGAGAGGAGACAAACAGGACTTGAGAACTTCAAGTGTATCATGTTACTCATGTAACAATCATGCAACCCCATACCCAAGATTTGCAGTAATCAAAGCATCAAATCAACACCGAAGATTACACTCAGTATGCATAACAAGCATTATCTAAGACAACTAGAGCTAGAAATGCTGGCAACATGAGACATTCACAAATATCAAGGACGCAGTGCACGTGAATTAATATTTACCTGAGAAGCTGCAACAGCAAATTGATCCAAAATTATATAACACATTTGTAATAATACAGCATAAACCGAACTGCAATCAGGATAAGCACTTCCCAAAAAAGTAATGTAAACTGCATGCGCTAGCAAAAGCAACAAAATAACAAGGCAAAGGCTGCATCCACGGTGAAAGTGCAAGAACACATATGAGTCTAATATTCCTGTTTAAAGAAGCTCAAAAGGCAACACCAGCATTATGGAATATATGCGTGATTTTTTGTTTAACAAGAAAAATACAAATGATAATGAACTACACACACACACACTTATAAAACTGAGGCCTCTATGGCCACATATCAGCCTTCCCATTCTCACCTCTTTCTCATCTCACTCTCTCTCCTCTCTTCTTTATGCTTTTTTTCTTCTTGTTTTAAAGTGACCTACATTGGCCATAGTTAGTAGATCAAGATGAAAACCTATGAAATACCATTCTATATGTTCTAAATCTGATCAAGAAGCCTACATTGCATCGTATATAAAGATATCTAAAAACCTCCAAACCCTCCAACAATAATAATGCAAGTAAATACAAAATAAAAGAAAAGATGGAAGATAAAGAAGAGAATATAAAGAAGAGTGAGAATGATGCGGGACAATCGTGTAATTGTCTATACTAATAGGAGGGATACAGTGAGGAATGAGTATATTATAAGAATTCTTGGAGTTGCACCAATTTAACAAAATGATGCAATAGAACATGCTAAGAGGATATGTACATGAAAACAGAGACAACTACCGAAGGAGAGGGCCTTTGATAATTGTGGAAGGGCCAAGAAGGAGGAGGGAAAGACCTAAGATAATTCTGATGGAAGCTGTTAGAAAAGATACGAACAAACTTCTGATGATGATAGAGATGTCCCTAACAGATTGACTGACAAAGAATGATTCATTAAAGTGACCCAAGACATATGCGACAAGGCTTGATGGTTATGGGAACGGTAGGGAAAGAGGGGTGTTTAGGGGTGGGTAGGTGATGATGTTGCCACCACATTTCTAAAACAAACACTGTTGTAAGGGAAATCTTGTGCCAATGCTCTAATTAGTCAATACTAATTAGAAGAAAGTGGACTTCGGAGCTTAGATCGGGGCTAAGGAATCTTTTATTATTTGATCTTTTCTTATGTCCTTAACCTCCCTGTAGGTGGATGTATTTCACTTGGACATGTTTGGTTTGGAACCCCATGGTTCTTATGAATGCAAGCATTTATTTGGAAAACTACTCTCAGAGTGATTCACATAACAAGTAAACTAGCCAAGGGAGGGATCATGGCAAATACTAAATGCCCCGTCTACCATGTGAAATTTTTTTTTTACCATCCATTCTTTGAGGATGGTCAATTATGGTGTGTTACCTGCTCTCTTCATCATTCAATTGTCATGTCTTAATTGTTGAATGAATTGCCAACTGGTAATTTTGCTTATGGGAGAATAGGATGATCGTGTGATAGAAAACTAGCAATCTAATAACTTCCCACATAAGCAAACCAATCCACTCTCCAAAGAAAATCATAGGAGTGCAATTTGCATATTTAAAACCATATAATAAAGATTGATAGAAGAGAGAGAGAGAGAGAGAGAGAGAGAGAGCGAGCGAGAGAGAGAGAGAGAGATGAATAAGACAATTGAAAGGAGGATAGAAGAGAAAGAGATGAAAAAGATAATTGAGAGGGTGCCACTCTCACATGAACGACAATCAAATTACACAGGCTTTACCAAGTAACCTACCATGAAGAAGAAGCTTCGAATGAAAGCTTCAGAAATATATGCAGTTGTGATTACAAAGTAGTTTTTAATAAGGGTTTTTTACAAATCGACCCTTGTAATCTTCTCAATTTACATATTAAACCCTATAAAGTCAATATTTATATATAAACCCCTTAACTGATCCAATATTTACATACCGACCCCTACAGTTAGTTGGTATCCAAAATAAAAGAATATTTCTAAAATATTCATTCATTCAGGCAATTATTTTATTAATCTAAAGGGTAATAACCGATTTACCCATGGTTTTAATTACTTAAATTGATATATCTTTATTTAACACAATCTTAATCCAAAACAAACACAGACATAACCTGAATCTAACTTGGACCTAATCCGAAGAATTCTCACTTTGGAGGGGTATTTACAGATTTTAGATAAGAATATTACAGATGACATCAAAAATATTCTCTCGTTTTGGATGTCAACTAACTACAGGGGTCAATATGTAATATTTGAATGAATTGAGGGGTTTATATATAAATAACACTTTTATAGGGGTTTATATGTAAATAGAGAAGTTTATAGGGGTTGATTTGTAAAAAACCCTTTTAATAATTGTTCAACTCTCCCTCAGCCATGTTCTGCTTGATGAGATTCCAGTTGCACTGGAAAGCTATTTGTTCGTGGATTGAGGAGGATCTAGCAAAGGATCTAATGTGATGTTTGGTGTCGACCCAACCAAGGACACTTCCTCAAAGCTATTTTCTTACGTGTTGCTATTCTCTACATGTCATTGTCCTCTAATCCTCTTGTTATTTCCTACATACAAAATTGAACATTACAACCCTACTTGTCTTCGATAAATTTGACATCCAATGATCCCTAGCTCCCCTTCAGTAATCTCATGAATATCACCCCCAAAATCACGTCGTCACATGTCCCGCAGCCCGCTTACATGCCTTCTCAAGACTAGCAATTCCCTCTCGTGATCTAAGCATCCAAGCTTCTCTTAAGCCCAACCCTTTCGCCCCTGCTTTACCCGGTGACACGTAGCATTTTTCCTAATCACCCCCTTCCCTTGGATGCTTTGATCAACAAACTCCCTTTACGTAGTCATAACCGTAACCATCAAGCATTGCCCCATCTATTTGATGCCGGCTTTGTGAATCAGCATCTCCATTGTCACTGAAAGCTTATCCGTATCTTAGGAATGTATTCCATGGCTTGAGTTGGCCTTTGCGTCCGGCTTTCAATCCAGCATCAACCATGGACCCTCCCGCCTAGGCTCGGGGCCAGCATTGGTGGTTTTAGCCCCTTCAAAAGTTCAAATATCTGACTTTCCAAATTCTACCACCACCACAGCTCGTTCTTTAACCGAGATTTCTCATAAGAAATATCTACAGTTAATAACAATCTAGGGTTTGCAGCAATATGAAAATTTTAGGGGAAACGGAAAAAAAAAAAAGAGTTCTTTCACCATGAAATTGAAACAACAGGTCATTTGAGTTCGTGCAACAAGCTTTCGGACATGGATTCGATTTAGGAGGTTACAGTAAACCCACCAGTGGAATGCAGAGATCTTGCTCGACCTTGGAAACTGACCTGCGATGGGTGTTAGCGTGACGACGAAGGGGCTTCAGCCCAAAGGTAAGTGCTGCGTCCCTCGAACACACGCCATGGTTCATGGACAGCGAGAGCGCCATTCTCTTCTCTGTTTTTGCTCCTTCTTTCTTCCTTTGATTCTCGGAGTGAAATTAGAACTGGGCGGTTAAGGGATTCGTTAGGCGGCGATGGTGGCGGGAATGAAGACGGAGGGGAGGAGGTGGTGGTGGCGCGGCGAATGATACGGCGCCGGCGGACGGGAGAGCAGCTGAGGGTGCCGTTAGCGATCTCACGGGGTTTATCGTGGATGTCACTAGCCCGGATCGGATTCGGGTCACGAGAGACACAGAGCTGCACATATGAGAGGCCTTACATCGCACCTCATTAGTGCCTTCAAATCTCAACCCTCCGTTGAAACCCTAACCAATCCCAACGGTGGAATTGTCTATATATACTCCGTTCGTGGAGGCAATGTAAAACAGCCGTAGCGGCCGCTCTCGGTCCTCCGTCCCGCACCTGGCGATCCATTTCTTTCTTCTTCCTCCCATTCCTTTCGCCTCTCCTGTTTTTTTTTTTTCTGCATAAGGATCGGCGCCTGATCCATTGATCGGGTGCGATGTTCTTTGATCTGAAGACATTGCAGATCACCCACCCCCTCCTCTCATCCCCTGCAGGCTGATCCATCGATCCGGTGCGATCAAATCTCGTATTTACGATAAGATTTGATGTTACTTTTGATTCATCTTAGTATTTGTGAATACTTTTTATGCTAATTTTTGTTAATCTTGCTTAAAAGCTGGGAATGATTTTTCGGCAAATTAGGTATAGGTCCTTAACTATTTTGCAATAATAGCCGGAGGACACCATAATTTGCTATATTAGTTAAGGTCCCTACTTATGCATTCGTCTTCAGGAAGAGTATACATATTATCGTCGGGAGGGACTTGAGCTATATTTCGAAATTAACGTGTCCTGCAACTAAAAAAGTCAATTTTGCCCATGGTATTTTCTGAAACAGCACGTGCGGATGATGAGAACACAAATCAATTACAGTTATCCCTGTCTGAGAAACTCAATGGGTGCTGACAACTCTTGATCTGACGCTTACTTGCTGTTTTTTTTCCTTTAAATTTCCTATTTTTCTTATTTTTTTCTCGATTTTTATGTGTTTTTTTAGATATTCAATGATACGAATTTGGACTTGTTTATTTTTTCTCCTTTGATTCTCAAAAGAAAAATCTTTATCTTTAATGGGTAAATTAAACTTTACCCCCTGAAGTATAGTACAAAATCACCTAACCCCCCCTCAAGTTAGTAAATAAGATTTGCCCCCCATCAATTCAGATTTGATTAGATAGAAAATCCCAAATGTGGGAATTTTGTAGTTGGCATAAGGGTGTATTGTGCTCACAATTAGAACTATAGGGACTGATTTGGGACAATAAAAACTTCACGGGTGTTCAGTGATCTTGTGCTAAACTTCAAAGGTTTGGGGTGAAGTGTAATTTTCCCTTGGTTGATCCATCTCTTGTAGTAATTGTCAGGATGATTTGTTATTATCTGTTACGACTCTTTATCTGACAGATTCCTTGCTGTTTCTTTTATTGGAAAATTGCACTTTGCCCCCCATAGTTTCACCCAAAATCACTTAACCCCTCGATTCCATTAATAAAATGTCAATGTTTAGCTCACGTAGGAGAAGTTCCAGTGATAAGTGCGAGTTCATTGTTCAATGTACTACAGGGGGGGTAAGTCTGATTTTGTGAAACTGCAGGGTTAAGTGATTTGGGTGAAACTACTGAGGGGCAAAGTGTGACTTCCCCTTATTTATGAGTTTTAATGAGTGTGTCATTGTTTTGGCGTTGATAATGGTGTTTGATGCTCTTGTTGAGATGCACAATTTATTTTTTCTATTTTTTTTAGTCTTGTTTTATTGCCGATGATGATGACTTTACTAGCTGAATGCAAGTCTCTTGTTGAAATTTCAAGAACTAGGACGGTCTGAGGCATATACATATTTATTTTTGTTCTAAATCCACTATTAAAAGTTGATTAGACAATGGTAATGATTATTAAATAGAAGTGTAATTTTAATATTTTTAATATTTTAAAGGGTACATTACATTTTGCCCCCCTGTAGTTTAGCTCAAAAATACTTAAACCCCCCAATAGTTAGAAAACTACATTTTGCCTTTTTCAATTTAGTTTTGATCAGATAAAAATCACCAAATGAGGAAATTAAGTTGTTGACCAAAGGGGGGTATTGTTCCAACATTTCGAACTTTTGGGTGCGATTAGGAACAAAATAAACTACAGGGGTAGTTGCAAAGTGTAATTTAACCTGTTTTAATAGTATATGTTAAGATATTAAAATGCTCTTTTTAAAAAATTTATGTATTTAAAATTGTCATTTTTTTGTAAGATGATGGGGTCTAAATGATGATTACTTTTTATTGTTTGATGCACTCAATCTTTAGTTTGTGTGCAATGATGCTCAAGTTCACATGAATAGGAAGATCTGATGGATCCCAAGTCCATGCCTCCTCTCCCATCAATAATTTCTTGATTTCTTCAATTTTTATATTTCCTATTTTTTAGTTCTGTGTATTTTTTTCTTTTTTATTTGCAATTTAGATGAGGATAGTACTAAATACAACCATTTTTGTTTGATAGATTTCCCTTGGTGCCAAACTCTTATTATGTATGACACATTCTCTTTAATCTTTAACTAATCTATTTTTCGAACGAACAAAAGTAATCTTTATTTTTTATTTTTTATCTCAATTCTTTTCTTTGGGCTATAGAAATACTTTGGTATTTCCCATGGTCTTTCACTAACTTAAAAAGAAGACTAGCAATTTACCAGGAAATGAACTCATCAATATCCCCCGTTGTCATGGTAAAAGCTTCCACCTCTGTTGAAACCAGGTGTGGGCAGACTTGTAAATCTCTGTACTTGGTGGCATGATGAACAGCTCTTCTACTTAAACCTCATACTGAAGAGGTTTTTCTGGTCAATAACTATTTCCAATGTAATTTGATGGTTCAGCATTCCGGTTAGCATGGAAATGCATGGAGTGATATAATATCGTTCTGAAGTTCTTCATTCCACGAAACGAGTACTATCTGTTAGTTCTAAATATGTAACTGGAAGTAAAAACGGACTGTTCTGGAGGGTTGTTTGTTAGTTCTGTTCCCAACTCCTTCATTTCACTGGAACAAATACTATATCAAATATTATATGTTACTTAGGGTTCTTTCTCTGATTCTGTCAAATCATGGTACTAAGTATCTGTATCATTTTTTTTTTCCAGCTAGTCTTCGACACATTATTGGTGAGTAGAGATAGATAATTCTGGCTAGAAAAGTCTCTGATTTGAGCTTGGAGGCTGACATTCACTCTGATGTGAACTAGGCGGGCTCTGGTCGATTCACTATGATGTCTGATTGTTGTCTTTCAGGACTTGTGTACAATGACCAGCGTGGGGGATGTGTTCGACATCGACAAAAATAATGATGGAAGTAATGTTGATATTTGTTTTTAGTAATAATTCAATGCGTATGCTGACTAATCTTTAAGATTCGAATTGATTGTTGGTAAAATTTTTGATTCTTTCATTATCTTAGATATGAAAGGAATTTATCATGTAAAGGAGTCTGGTCTTTATATATACATTGTAACAGCAAGGGTCTGTTGAGTAAAGTAGGTTGGACATTGACTCACCTGCATATTCTTACTTTGTGCATTTCTTTTTTTTTTACCTAGTTTAGTGGCACATTATGGTGTTTGGCATGAGGAACTGCTGTTTCGCTTAATTCTCATCGAGCAGGGGGTATTCCTGTCATTTACTATTTCTAGTGTAATTTGAAGTTTAAGCGCTCCAATTTGTTCTTGAGTTTTCATTACAACACTTTTAAAATCCGGAATATGGGCTAGTAAATGTTCTAGATTGATTAGTAAATTTGATTTCTTTCAGTAAAGTAAATTATTACTTCTAGATATCTGTTTGAATTGACAAACAAAGTAAATAAGAAATTAAAGGGTTAATGTGTGAGAAGTCTCTGACAACAGGTCCATCTCCCCCTTAAAGTTTCTTTTAGCCCAAGGTCCCTGATTTTTTTTGTAAACTTGAAATTATCCTCGTTTGGTGGCAGCCCCCATTGATGACGAGGGAGGTGGGGTTTCGACCGATGCGTCGCATATTGGCCCGACGACAGCCACCGTCGTTGAGGAGGGAGAAGGCATGGTCCGATGACGGTGTGTAGCCGAGGCGGGCAGATCTGGCCAGTTCGTTGTTCACTGGTTCGATAGCATTGCAAAGAAAATTTAAAACACAATAAAGGGCATTTTTGTCAATAGGTTTTTAAAGTCCTGTAACTTAAATCAGTCTTTTTGTTAGGGACTGCCCACTAAGTCTTCCAAAATTAAATCTATTGGTCGCTCCTCGTTGTCGTCTTTCACTCCTTGTTGGCTAACTGTCCTGTTTGTCACCACCCACCATGAGGGTGCTGACCTGCGGGGGTGGTGACCAAAGGTCGACGGGGCAGGTGGTGGTGACATCCCCCGAGGGTTCATCCCATGGCCCATAGATTGTGGGCGTTGAAAATGGTATCGTCATGTGTTGCTCCCCAAATTGTCGCATCCATAACTGCTCTCATCCGTAAATTAAAAGTTTTATTTGGTTTTTTCATAGTAAAACTTTTTTGTTAGGTGTAAACATCATATCATTTACTTTACTACAATTTTTTTGGATCCAAACAGGAAGAAAGTAGAACTTTTATCCGATTTATTTTATTAGTTAATATGTTGAAAAAAGTCGCACTTAGGATCAAAAAATACTCTGAAGTCAAGTGGTTGAAAAAGGGCCTTCGAGGGTTGACCGGAAGTCCCCCTTACTACTTCCTGCAGCCATTTATGCCATAACAAACAATCGAGTGCTCGAGTTCCGCCACTTCGACCACTGTTGCACCCAAACAGACAATCGAGTGCTCGAGTTCCGCCACTTCGACCACAGTTGCACCCAAACAGACAATCGAGTGCTCGAGTTCCGCCACTTCGACCACAGTTGCACCCAAACAGACAATCGAGTGCTCGAGTTCCGCCATTTCAACAACTCTTACGTCAAAACAAACGACCCCTAAAATGCATTTTCGTTCAAACGAAGTGGAGCCGTTCTGGGATGCTTTGTATGCCAGAATTTTTTAGACAGCAATAAGACCCTAGTGTTTTTATTTTTTTGGTGGAAAACCATGTAATACAGTAGTATGATATATAATATTGGAAAGAGGAAAATATTCAAGAAATGCAAATATTGAGGTGGATGTGCAGTCACAGAGTTCTCCAAATTTATTAAAGAATCTATGAATATTCATGCATACTTAGGTTTGCCGAATAAACCAATGATTAATAGGTAAATTGGTGATTAATCTTTCGTCAGTTACTCGAATAATCTTGAAAAGTTGTGAATAATTCTTCAAAAACACATAAAACCCTAAAAAATTCTGAAAAAACTCCTGAATTTTTTTAATTTTTGCCCGAATCTTACCCGAATGTCCGAATTGACCCACCATCGAATACATTGATGAAGTTTCTTACAATAATATCAAAACCTTAAGTAATAATAATAGAAAACTTGCTACAATGTATTCTCACATTCGATGAAGGCCGGATTTGATCCTCGGTCTCTAGAACAGTCACCATCCTCGGATAATTCATACAACAGTTAATCTCCATTCAATAGATCCCAGAGATTGCTGACTGAACCTTCTTTTGTTCTCATACAGGCAAAAAAAACTTAAATGGGGAGGCTAACACAAGCTCCTGCAATCTTAATTACATAAATTATATACATACCTCAAAGTCCATCATCAAACCTCTGAACCCTTTCAGTACATTCCATTCTCTTTCTTTTTTGTTACAACACAATGAAACACTACCCCTGTTTCCAAATCCTATGTTCAGAAGGAACCCATCTGATCCCTTCAAGGGAAGAAGAAACCCAACAAGGGAAGGACCACACAGCTTGTGAAAACTGATCCTCATCCTCCACTAATTATAGGATCCCAACTCAACAGATCATTTTGCATCACTTGATCGTGACGTAGCGGTTCGTCCCGTGCTTCGCCCAGTGATCCTTGAGGTCCAGTGGCGTCGACAGGTCATGACCCTCCGCTGCCAGCCGGCTAAGCAGCCTTGTGAACACACCGCCGCTCATCTTGCGCCCCCCCACGCGGGAGTGCCGCCTGTGGGGCACCGCCGGGAGCGGGTACATGGAGAGCGTCGTGGTGCAGCACGCGGACTGCCACCCGCCGCTCCCCCACTTGTAGCAATGCTGGTACTTCCCGGTGCACGAGCAGACCGGCACCGGCATCATCGAGTCGTCGAACCTAACCTGGTTCAGACCCAAGTACTGATCCTTCCAATCTTGGTGCTCCATCATAGAGACCTGCTTGTTTAGATCCTCCCCACCCCATTCGTCGTGCGGGCTTTGGATCTTGACCTGTTTATTCAAATCCTCACCCCCGCCTCTCTTACTCTTCCTCGGTGCTCTCGATGCCTTCTTGGATGGAGCAGCATTGCCTTTGGTCTCCTTCCTCTCACGCTTAACCCTTCGAACCTTCACAACTTTCTCCGGAATTGCTGAGATGGGGTATGCCTCACCTATATGCATCTCTCTTGCGTCGTTGTAGGGGTAATCCGATGAATCGGATGACTGGGGATGAACATGCTGCTGCTGCTGCTGGTAGTGGTGGATGTGCTTTGCCTCATGGGGTGCAGTACACCCAGGTGGCGATCCGTTGCGATTCATACCATTCTCACGTGCATACTCGAGGGCGGCGATTGCACCGTCGCGCTCCATGATGGCGGTGTTCTGCTCGGCGATTGCAGCATCGCGCTGGAGGAATGCCATATCTCTCTCGTTGAAAGCAGCTCTCTTTTCAGAGAGGGCCATGTTGCGTTCATGGAAGGCCTTGTCGCGCTCAGCAATGACAGCCATGAGCTTCAGGGTGTGGTTGTCCTTCATCTGAGGCTGTGGCATCATCCACTGTAATGTCATACAAAAAAGGAGTGATCAGAAGCACAGTCTAACAAGGGAATTGAGACCGGTATAATGGTATTGAAAATAGCTGAGATCAAGGAGTAATGATCTCGGGGAGAGGCTATGATTTCAAAAGCTTAATTAGCACAGTTATTCAAATTGGTAGCCAAAAATTAAAACATCAATCATTATGCTCCTGCAAATTGTCACTATAACTTTTTCTTGCCATTTTCCAACGAGCGAAACCCAAAACAATTTCTTTTTCTTTTTTTGACATCGGCAGGTATCCCAAAACCTTTCGGGCAATGGATCCACTTTGGGCTCGGACTAATCCCTCCGGAAATACACACCGACCCACTCGGGAAGTTTCCCTACGCACTCATGGGTAACTCAAGGGTGGGGAGGAATTGAACCCACAACCTCCTCACCAAAGCGTCAGTTGCTTATCAACTCCCCTATCCCCTGGTGGGTAACCCAAAACAGGCTTTAAACTTGCGTCAAGGAGTTGTACATAAACACCGAAAAAAGTGCGTTTTGCATATATACCCCTCAAAAACCTTGTCACTCCAATAGAAATTAGTTATTATTTAAAAATAAATATTATAAAACCAACCGCCTGTACCCGATACTAGTGAGGTAAAAATGAGAGGCTGAGATGAAATACCGAGTTTCGAAACAAACAGAATTTAAATAGATGAGATACCCAATATCCATCAGACCTTTGGCGGGATCTCCAGCAAACCTACTGTATACAAATGTATTGTGTTTAGGAAATTTTTATCGTTGAGGCCTTGCCTCGTCTAACAAGGCCTAATCACCTAAAATCGGTCTTGCCTCGCCTAACAAGGCCTAATCACCTAAAATCGCCTGGCAAACTTGACAATGTTGACCTGGGGTTGATCATTCATGGAAACTTTCTTTTCCCCACGCCTTCTTAATCTATTTCTTCAACATCAATCAAACTTTGGTTATCATCTTCCACTTGCGCCTTATCCTTTGACAAGTCTTGATTTTTAATTACTGATCAATTGAATTTTGGTTATCATGTTCCACTTCCTCCTTTGGCATTTTTAATTGCTGTTTTTTTTTTCTGAAATTTAATCAGTGGAGACTGACTTTTTTTACAACTTTCTTCCGATGGATCTACTTGTGATGGCTGCACTGACTCTACCGAATACTAAGCATACTTGTCGGAAGACGTAGGGTCCTCCTTGTGCAACTCAATGTCTTGCTCCATAGAAAACTCGAGGTCCTCTGTTTTTTTTTTTTTTTCGATTGCTTCCTCTGTGATGTCCATTTTGGCTGGAGGCTTGGAAGGAAAACTTGGGTTCTCATTATTCTGGCTCCACCAGTTTTACTAAGAGTAAGGAAAGATCAAAACTTCATGGTGAACCATTGGAGGTATATAACTTTACTTTGTTTCTTGTGCATTTCTTGTAAGGTAACTTTTACAAGTTCCTATTTATGAATCATACCTTGGCCTTTTTGCCACTGTGGACCTTTTTCTGTGTATCGCTTCCCTTGTTGAATCATACTTTAAATTGGAATTTGAGTTGCATAGCTTCCTGAGTTTTGGATAGCTAAAGCAGCTAGACGGGGGGGCTTATTATGAAAAGGAATGAGATCCACTATAATCCGACGAGAAATGAGAATGTAACGAAAAAACGAATGCATGTCCAGATGAGGTGGGAAATATGCAGGTGAGAATCATAGTCATAGTGGAATAGGAAATACATTTGAAATTAGTACTTACGTACGATCCACTGTGGTAGGACATGATGGCTTTTCCTGCTTTGATACCAAATGGTGTATGACAATCTAATCGGATTGGAAGTTGAAGGCAAAGAAGAGAGAATGCAAATAACTAAGGATAGTAAAAGTAATCAAAAAATAACTAGTCTCAAGAATTAAGACCAACACACTGATAAGATATACATGAAAAGCTCACTTTTTCATGAAGCAAAATTTATCATGAAATTTAGGAAAAAAAGATTATGCATCCAAGTGGAAAGATGAAACACTTGATGAACATACCTAGCCAGATGATTGAAGGGTGATAAAAAAAAATTGATTTTAATCTAAACTATGGAAGACTTTAATTTAGAAACACCCCAGAACACACTTACAAGTCTTAAAAAGAGAGAAAAGTATGCACCTGAGACAAGTAAAGTAGCATATGGGCCATAGCAGCAATATGAGCAACTGCGCAGAAAGGCAGCACCCAGCAAAGACCAAAACGGAAACCAATGACAAAGGGCAACGTGCGAACACCTAATGGGCACTATTAACAAATACACGAACTAATAGCAAATCCAAGAAGCAACATGAACACAATAATTAGCGGTCGCAATCAGCCATCTTAAGAGTAAATAAAGTACAAACAATACAAGTTCAGAACTCAGGCAACAATAGCAAGCAAGAACAGCAGTAGCACAAAGCAGGAAGAACAAACCAGTAGAGTGCAATAAAATTAAATTAGCAAAGAAAAGGGCGAGCGAGAAATCAGGTTACTGGGCTCCTGATATTACTCGTCGCGGGAATCCTATTGGTTATCAGGAAAGATGTTCACTACTAGAAAGGCCAAGAGGGAGTCTGGGCCTGGATCAATAGCCGACAAGCTCAGATCTGCAGCTGATCACACGGATGGCTACCACAGCTCGATCGGTTGCGTTGCCCGGACGAGAGTGACCACCGGACGCAATGTGTATGTGGCCAGACGGTCGGTCAAGTCAGAAATCAAGTTGGCTGGTGATGGTGGCTGCAATCTAACTGTGAGACGATGGTGACATTGCTTGTCGAGTTCATTATCAGATCTTGGTTGGAACTTGGAAGTTCTCGGGGCATTGATTTGTGGATGATCATCCACGTTAAGGCAGTTCACAACAACTTTAAAGTGCAGTCAGTGCTTCGGGTTTGAGGCCACAGGATCTTAGCTAGTGGACCCACAGGCTTGATGTGAGCCTTTATCTCACATGGCTCAGTGGTGGTGGTTGACTGTGAGTTGCAAAGGGTCCTGGCTGGGGGAGAAGCGATGAGACAAAGATAAGGAAAGAAAACAAAGTGGAAAAGAGAGATTAAGGAGAGGGAAGATAAACATGCAGGTTCTCGATTCTAGGGCCTAACGCCAGAAGCTCGTAGCAGGTTCTTAGACCTAAGGCCTATCGCTCACCCTCGAGCTTCGGACCTCAGGAATAAAACTAGAGTTATCACCAATAGGTCTCCAGTGAATTACCCCCCAAAACTTTTTTTAATCCAGAAATCTTCCATAACAAATCATTTAATATGGTTTCAAGTAATTTGGTTTGTTATGGAAGATTTTTAGAAACCAAATTGCTTATCCCGCCTGGCCAGCCTAGACGGCCACCTTGCCCCGCCTAGCTTCGCCTGGGAGCTTGATCGCTTTTCTGGAGCGCCTAGAGCCTAGGCTAGGCGGTGGGGGTCGGCTGCCTAGATCGCTTTTTAGAACACTGGTATTAACACACGGGAGAGAGGGGCGGCTCGGCTTCAAAGCGGAAAAACCGATTTGGGTGGAGAAGGGGATTCCAACATTTGTTACCTACTTGATTTTGGGTAGCTATGATTAAGAATTTGGGGTCATTTATTAGATAGCTAGCTGATTTAGGTCAACAGACGGCTGTGATATTTATATAAAATCGGACGGCTAAGAGTTTTTTCTTTGTCCTAGTCAGCACAATATCACCGTGCCATGTTAAGATTCATGCTTTAATAAAATAATGAATGCAGTTCACATTTCAAACATTCCTCTTCAAATAGTTAGAAGAAATAAGAATAAACTAATTATAATGATAGTCATGATGACATGGTAGAGTGTTCCAACGCATGCTATGCTTCAAAACTGACATCTAAATGGTAAAAGGTTGTAGGTCAAATTTGCGGCAAAGCAAAGATACATAAGAGAATGTAGAAGACTTCAAGACAAAATAACAATGAAGACCAAAACCTATCATTAAATGATCTAAACACCATCTAGATTTCATTATTTTGGTATTGAATCCCTATTTGTCCAAATCTCAAACTCGGACTAATGAATAGACATGACAACGTGAACATGCAAGCACTTACATAAGGCATGATTCATGGGTTCGTTCTAATAAAAATTTATTTAGGGCTATCAGAATCGAAACACCTCCTGAACCCAAAATCTGCCCCAATTCGGATTTGGTTCGGCCTGGTTCATAGGCTTGTCAACGGGTCGGATTCGGACCGGATCAGAGTATATCCGGATCCGATCCATTTACATATCCGACCGATCCAGATCCGATCCGATATCTGACGTATTATAAAATATGATCCAAATCCATCGGATTATCCGAATCCGATTATGTATGTAACATAGTTTGAGCCAGGTCGGATCTTAATCGGATCGGATCATGGTAGATCCGAATTCAATCCGATTATTAATCGAAACGGGTCGGATCTTTTTTAATCGGATCTCGGACCGAAAACTAATACCAAACCCGGGGATAATCTGATTGAATTCAGATCATGATCCGATCCATTGAAAGGCCTACTGGTTCGGATCCGGTTTAGCCGAATCAGATTCAAACAAGTCCGAATCCGACTCAATTCAGCCGAATGGAACTGATCCAGCTGAATCAAATCCGAATCAGCTGAATTAACCCGAAATTCTGAATTCTCATGACTTTTAATATTTTCTGAAACATAACAGGCCAAATAGGTAAAACCGAAACCCGAGTTCTCACACCTTGCTATAAGGAGAAGCAAGCTTTTCATTACAGCAGGCAGTTTCATAAATGGTTTGAAATCATAAGTACCATATTTGAAACGTGAAATTAAAAAACTAGTCTACGCGAAATATACCTGAGTGTGAATTGATCTGTATTGATCCACTTTGTGCCTCCCGTTTTCCCTCTGCCCACTGTCATCCATACCCGCATTCAATTTAAGCAACCAAAGTAAATGCTTTCAATATCTGCACACCAAGCATTAAATAGAAGAAGAAAGACAGAAAATGAGTATTGAGACGCGAAGTGAAGATTGGTTATTGAGTAAAAAGAATTGCGAAGAATGTAGCCCAAATGCTCACCATTTCAGTCAGAAGTCGAACCCCGGCTCCGCTTTGAAGGCTGATAAAAGTTTGGAGAGTAACACATGCCCGTGAGTAGTAATTATTACAGACAAATAAATAATCAAATAACCAAGGTATTCATAACAATCTAACATACCCAATTTACTCAAAGAATGTTTTTGTTCCCCTAAAGATAGAAGACGATCTTGATTTGCTTATTTGACTTTTAATTATGACATCAAGATAAAACCATTGACACAGTAAACTACCAACCTCGTAATCTTTTTATGAGTTTATTTATGACACTATCATCTTATGAGGATTGAAACTCATTAATATCAACTGCCTATGTGATAATTGTAATTATTTTCTCCTTCGAGATGTAGGGCCTGCAACTCTTCCTTTTACACGAATTATTTTAAGAGAAAATATGCATGTAAGTAATGTAATGAATTATGAAGAATACTACAGTCTACAGAGTACAGATTACATTATTCCAAAGATGAAGATCTCATAATCAACCTACAGGAATTATCCATAAATCCTGTATCATCTTATAAAACATCTTCTAAGGCAATCATCTTCTCTTCTTCTTTCAACGTCGGTTCTGATGAACATGCTTGACGGAATAAGGTGGTATTGTGTGATTCTAGATGACTTTGGTGTTAAGGAGTGAGGAACTAGAATAAATGTAATCAGTAAATGAAGCATGAGATCATAGATGATCCCATCAACCCCGTTCAAGTCAAGCAAAACGCTACAGGTCAACAACCAGCGAGCGTTGCGCACATCCATGTGAAGTTACTTTGTACCGGTGCACGACAACATCATCATCGTCGTCGGCATTGTCATCATCGTCATCCTAATCCAAGTTTTGTCCCCTAAGATTGGGTTGACTATGGAGAACAACCCTAATTAAGAAGGCTCCACAAGAAGACTGAGAAAAAGGAATGGTGGTCACGCAACTCACGCTGATGACAACCTTTTAAAAACGGAGTCAAAAACTTGACGAAGGTAACTTGGCAAGAAAGGGGCCTTCTAAGAAACCTAAAAGACCAGTTGGTGAGTAGGGCGATCTACCTCATTGTTTATGGAGTTTAAGCTCAAGGAACCAGAGAGCAGCGTTCCAATGTTGAAGGTTCCTTTGCTCTATAAAAGAGTTCAGATGGAAAGGGTAAAAAGCAAAACTTGACGTAAGGAATTGCATTCATCACAACATCAATTATAAAACAAATAGCCGAAGTGACAAAAACATTCCCCTACCGATGCCTCAAAAGACAAATGAAGCGCTCCCCAGATCTCAGAGAAAGTTATGAATTTCGGTACTCAGTATGAAGCCAAACCCATATGATAGCAGGAATTGTTTGAAAGTCTTTTAAGATGTTTAAACATAGATTCTACTATTCTAGTAACAATGCATAAGTAAGCATGTATTTCTAGTATTCAAATCAAGAAAAAATGAGTTACTGTGAGATGTCAAACTGAGATTATATTTTATTTTATAAATTATCAGTTACTTATTTAAATTTCATGAGCCCAAAGTTCCAAAATATAAATTATTGCTTATGGTCTATTATATGACAAGATTATGATATTGATAGGATATACAAAGGCTAACCATACAAATGCAGTGAAAAAAAAAATTTCAAAAGCAAAACATGAATAATTTCATCTAATCATGCTTAAATTAGAGTGCATGGGAACATTCACCTTCACTACATGTGAGATGATATCTTATGCGGTATGCCCACTTAAGACTGAAATGGCGAAGACTATTTGAAGGAAGAAATCAGATCTTTGCTACGAAGTAAAGCGACTCATAAATGCAGATATTCTATAGCTGACTTGGAGAGTTGGAGCTAGGATCATGGCATTTATAGCGACAACATGATTTTTCAAGGCAACAGAAGAGAGTAAGAAAAGAGAATCATTGCCAGTAGGGAAGTAAATTATATTGAATTCCCAAATGATTCCTACTAGACCTACCCAAAATTGTGTGACAACAAACACATGTACGCAATAATTCAGCAGGAACAAAAAGTGGATAGCTGACCTCTCAATCCAGTAAAATCAATACCACACGAGTTAATAGCTTAAAGATAGCAATAACTTTCATAAACATTGTCGAGCGTCAAGAATTAAGCAGTTAAGAAAACGAAAGCACTTATTTTTTGTCCACTTACAAATTCCGACCTCTCACCTCACTTATTATAATTTTAGTTTGTGTATAGAGGGAAAAAACAGATCGTTCTCTATTGACCTAATGAGTTGTCCTCAACCGCTTCTCAAGTAAACAAAGAACAAGATAGACATCTACTGCTCCTTGAATGCAAAATTCAGTCTCCAACTGATAGCTCAATTAGTAAGCCATCTACCAACCGTGGCCCTGGTCACGGGTTCGAATCCCAAGCTTGGGGGTAAGGTACTCAAGCTCTAGATAATAATATGGTGGTATTTCCTTTAGCCATAATGGCGAGCCCTCCCTTTCGTTGTAAGAGTGGGCCTTCCTATGGGGTTATTTAAATCAAGGTCATTTCTCTCTCGCTTTTGTGGCGAGTTATGAACCATGGTATATCCAGTGTTGGAGCACTACCATGAGTTGTACTGAGTCTTCTCACCACTATGGTCCTTAAAAAAATTTGCGAAAATCATGATGTAAATACTATTGGTATGCCATCAACGCATGGCATATGGAAGTTGGCCTTACACATACCAAATTCTGTATAATGTGATTTTTGCTTAGCATGAACCCAGTGGAAAATTAGATCTTAATTCCCTTTTTTTTAAAGGGCAATTTTTGCATCATTCACACTCTTTATGGTTTGGTAAGTTGGAATGAAATAATGGCCTCACTAAGAGCTACAAGCTCAACCCACTTGCACTTGTCTTCGATTGTTGAAACATTTGTTTATGTCAAAGTTTATTTCTTGATGCTATATTTTCTATAAGATAATTAAAGCAGCTACATTGGATCAGATGTTAGGCTTTCTAAGTGACTCCAAACCTCCAAACCTCCAACCATGGGTACCCTTCTCATAGTTTCTTCTTTCCTATGGAAATGTTGTCTCGTTCATGGTTTCAAATTTAGGTCAAAACTGTAAAATTTTGGTAAAATATTTCAGTTTCGATCAAGATCGAAATGAAATGTAGGGTCAAAATCAGGGAATTTCGCCATTTTTGTTGGGTTCAGCATTTTAAGTGGATTTCGATGAATTCCGATGAAATTTCGACCGAAACCAGGTGGTTTTGAAATTTGTGGGTTGGTTTCGCCGTTTCGGTGACCATTTCGACGAAATTTAAACACTTCACGGCTATTTCAAGTGGGGCGGATTAGATTAGTGGACAATCCTCAAGTGCACACTTATTGGCACTCATACTCCATTTTGGAATTTCGGGGCTATTTTGACAAATTAGGCTCCAGAGTCCAAATTGTCACATGTACTCATACTCCATCAACCATGGGTCGTTAAGATGATGACCATGAGTACCCGCCATATATTGAGATAGAAGAGAAGATGACTCGATATTGATGGCGGTCCTAAATTCGAGACAGACCTAGCAGAAGCGAGCTGAGATTGGATGTCGGTGCCTAAGAAGCACTGATGGTACAAGGACACGGGTATGACACGATACGGATTCATCGACACGATAAATCCTAAAAAAGGAGGACACAAGTACGGCGGGGACACGGCAAAATAAATTTATATTTTATATATGTTTGCAATTCATATATATTTTGATAACCAAAAAAATCTCATAGAAAACAACTAAAATAAAAACTTATTGCATACTACATCGCTATCGTTAGTTACATCCAGCCCAATCGGTGAATCGCAGACAGCTCTAAATGGTATGGAAAATAACGGTTGTGTTTCAGTTTTGACTTCAACCTATCTGAAACCTCAGAGGATAAGATAAGTTAAAGTCAAACCTGAATCATAACCGTCCATCATAACCATCCTGACAAGTGAATCACACTCAGGCCCAAATGGCATGCAAAAGAACCGCTGCGATTCAGTTTTGGCTTCAACCTATATGATTCTCTGAGGTTATAATCTTAGAGGATCAGATAGGTTGAAGCCAAAACTGAATCATCACAGCTTGTAACCCGATCCTATATCGAACAGTCCGTCAACCAACAGTGTCCCGAGTGTCCGAGGAGTGTCCGACGAGTGTCTGAGGAGTGTCCGACGAGTGTCCGACAGTGCCCGGCTCCCGGAAGCACGTAGGACGCGGCACATGCGCGTCCGGCGAATGTCCGACGAGTGTCGGTGTCCGACACGTGTGTTTTGTGTGTTTTCTTGGACGAGCAAAGACGATTGATTTTGACTTCTTTGTGAAGAAATCATTGTAAATATATATAAATATATGATGATTTTCAAGTTTATTTTTCTTTCAGTTTGCTAATATTCCAACTTGGTTATCATGGTCCAAGCAACCTTACTATGTGTTTTGTGTGTTTTCTTAAAATAATTCATGTAAATACATATGCACAAAAATAAGACTTAAATTTAAAAATTCAAAAAAAAAAAGAAGTAATCCCCCCCCCCCCTCCCCTTTTGTTTTATCATTTCAGCATTTCGGTCGAAATTTTGGTTTCGGCTTGGACCGAAATCAGACAAGAAACCAAAATTTAAAACCTTGGTTTCATATCAGCTCTCTAGACTACAGTTTGTGCCGTAGAGATGAATGCAGTTCCATTTATCAAATATTACCTTATACCCTTTTCGTTTAGACCCATTCCTGGTCTAGGGGAGACATGGAGGGATGCTCCGTGGTTGCACTATCACTATGGAACCAACAGCCTAGGTCTCCCTACCAGCCAACCCCTCCTCCCTTGCCAAGCAGCCTTGGTCCGGTTTTTCGGCACCAATTTTAGGATGTTGACAATAGGTTGACTATCAATCGGTAAGTTCTTGCCAATCATCCCCATAGTCAGACCATTTGGATGATGATGCTAATGATGGTGGAATTCTTCACAAGAACTTCTAAATAGCATCAATAGTTCGAATTTAGTTTACCCACAAACCCCGTGATCGAACTCCAATCACAACCCAGTAACTCCAAAAAAAATTTATAAAAACCCAGTAAATCTAGGGTATTAAAAGAGCAACCACATGCTTCAATCAAAGAGCAACAGTTTCCATCTCCCACAAAATTCAAATGGCGATCACATCACTGCAAACTACTACCCCAGAACCCCCCACCATAGAATCAGATCCAGACTGCAGGCAATATCTGGATGGTTTTCTGGTCAAATCTGTGGTTTCTATGGAGAATCAATCATGAATTTGGTAATCAAATGGGTGAAGAAGGATCATCCGCAGAACCCACATCACGAATCTCAAAAGAAAGAGGGAACGATATCGAGAAAGAGAGGAATCCAAACAAAGGGATGAGGATGGAGAGATCGATCTCTTACCTCCGACTCGGGGTGGTGGGGGAGGTTCAAACGGTAGAGTGATCTCCCCAAATTTGTAGCTCCCTTGAGATTTTTTCCTTTCAGATAGTTTTCGTTTCAGCTTTCCTTCTTTCCATTCTTAGGTTACCTTCCCATCTCAGACAAAGACTGTGGGCTATTGGGTCCTCAGCCCCCTTATGTAGATCCTCGGTCAGATAGATTTGCCGCTCTTGTTTTCGGCCCAATAGTGGTCTGCCACATCATCCATTAGAAAGGGCATTATGGGGATTACACTTGCTACCAGAATCCAGAACTATTTATAACAGGGATATTACCAGGAGCTAGGGTTGCAACTTATCTGTTCTGAAGGCGGCGGATGCTCTGAAGGCGGCGGATGCTCTGAACCTGGGGATGCTCTGAAGGCGGCCGGCGGAGCAGAGCGGGCGGAACAGAGGGATGCTCTGAAGGCGGCGGAGCAGAGCGGGCAATCGGACGAAGCAGAGCCGGCGTTGGGGCAGATCTAGGGTTTTTTGGGCGATCTGAGCGATCTCACCCTCCGCTGGTGAGAGGGCGATGGATATCGACTCCGATTCCCCCCCTCAGCCGGGTGAGGGTGGGGTTTCAGGTGGTGGGTTGACCGGACTGGCGACGCAAGGTGCCGGCATAGAGGAGGGCTTGGGTGGTCCATCTCCTCCAGGTGAGAGGAAGAGCTTGGATGGTGGGTTGGGGGGTCCAGCTCAGGTGGGTGGATCTCCTTGCAAATCATTTGGGATGGACGTTGAGGAAGTCCTTCAAGACCCCTCTCCTCCGGGGACCGGAAGGGACACTGCAGACGGTCCGGACTTAGGTGGAGTGGCGGCAGCTCTTGGATCCCAGGTGGCTCCTCCCCCTCAGCCTCGTTGGTCGGATCTTTTCCAAAGTCGAGGCAGGGAGGATGGTCCTCATGGGGTTTCAGATACCTTGTCGCCTCTGCTTCAAACGGTGGATGGGCGACTCCAGATCCCTCAAGACGTGATGGAAGAGGCTCGTGCAGACTGGAAATTCGCCCTTATTGGTAAGCTACTCGGGCCAGGTATGTCGCCGGATTTTCTTGGTCGGATGCTCCATCGAAAATGGAGCACAGAGGCTGAAGTCGATATTCTTCCTCTAAACCGAGGACTATATATTTTTCGGTTTGGTAACGAGCGAGATCTCTGCAAGGTGCGGATTGGAGGACCATGGATTGTTAATGGCCAAACCTTGGCATTAGAATGATGGAGATTGGGGTTCAGGGCTTCTGTGGATGATATTAATTACCATGGCCACTGTTTGGGTTCGTTTACCTGACCTTCCGTCAAAATTCTGGAAGCCTCATCTCATCCTTTCTATAGTTGCTGCTGCTGGTACCCCTATTGATCTCGATGCCTTTACCCGTAAAATGGTTAGGGGGAGGTTTGCCCGTGCTTGTGTGGAGATTTCTTTGGGCCAGGAGCTCCGCTCCGGAGTCTGGCTTGATTGTCATGACGGAGTATCGATCTGGCAACCTCTCATTTATGAAGGGGTGCCGCCCTTCTGCTCATCTTGCCGCTCTTTAGGGCATGCTTCAGCCCTTTGCCCCTTGAAACAATCTCCCAAAGATCCGGGTCTTAGTGACCCAGGTTTCACCTTGCCGGATCCGCTGCTGCACTCCCCCCCAGACCCTGGTCCACATGGTCATGGTCCCACCTTACCTGTCCCCTTATCTTCTCAGAGTTCACCTTCGTTGAGCTCGCCCCCGGTGTCTGCTCCGGCCACCTCCGATGGGTGGCAGGATGTCCGCTCCGGTAAACAAAAGGGTCGGGTTAGAGCCCCAGTCACACCAACTGGAGGCCCATCCGGTTCCAAACGACCCCCAGTCACTCCTAGACCAGTGCGGGTGCCCGCGTCCTCTTTTGCCTCTGAGCCTCGAGCAGTGCGCCCCACTTTGGGGGCGGACTCCGAGGCCCCTAAAAACTGCGATAGCCGGCGCTCTCTTGGACGCCCGCCTCGACACTGGGTTCCTACTGTGGTTCAGCCACATGATGGAGGCCCTGATCATGGCGGTTCACTAACAAAATCCCACTTTGTCTCTGGCGCCCATGCAGATACTTTGGTAGACCTAGGATCAGGTGGTTCAGAAGTTTCTCTCACAAATCCTTTTGACATCCACCCGGGTCAGGATGGCCCTTCTAGTAGCACGTTTTTAATCAAGGAAGGTCCTATGGTGTTTTCTAGTCAGATGGCGGGGGATCCGGTCAAAGATGAGGCTGCAGGCCTCCGACGGGCGGTTTCTCCCAGTAACGTCCGAAAGGGTCCTGGCAAACTTTCATCCACTTCTACCAGTCGACTTCCGGCTGTTGTTACAGAGGGGTTGAGGACCCATTCTGAAGTGTGCGACCATGTTTGCTCTGTGCTGCGGGATACCTCTTGCTCCACAGAGGGGAACCGGAAGGATTCGGAGCAAATCGTAGGGGGTGAGACCCATGAAGGTGTTAGGATTGATGTGTTCTAAGCTTGTAAAACTTTATGTTTTGGTCTAATAAAGATTGATAGTTATTAATATATGAGATGCATATAGGTGCGTAACATAGTTACGTGTTCTTTAGGGAACAGAGAGCCATGGTTATATGGTAGTCCACTGAGTTGAAGACTAAGTGGATTGGTCCCGTATAACCTAAATAAGTTCGCAGCTATGATCAGGTTGGTCGCCTCATCATGGTAAGCTGTTGGCGATGACAGTTCATGGGATGTCTTCACCATGGTCATCACCAGGCACAGTGTCTGTGGCTGAACGGAATTAACACGGTGTACAGATCAGTGAGCAGACACTGGTACACTAAGCCGTGTTTCTGCTTAGGGTAAAACGGTCATAAACCCTGAGGAACCACGTCTGATGGACTAACCAGTTGCGTGGTGCTTTGGCGCACCAATGTGTGAGGATCCATATGCAGTGATCCAAAACCACGGTGTACTGGGTTACCCGGCTGGCGTTGCATTAGCGTGTCACTCCTGCAGGCCATCCATACCCCTGATGGGAGGTGCGTTCCTTGGTGTGACTTACACTGTACCAAACCCAGGCCTGGTGGTCATCAGTTTGACTGTTGACCAGGTTCGATTACTCGACGGGGTAATCAGAGGTACGATGTATAGGTCAACCTGGAAGAAACCAAGTCATATGATCATTCGAGTCTGACGGTAGTCTTCCACCGCTCGAAGTGAATCATGGCATCAAGTGGAGGGACAGCGGGTTTACCACAACTAAGCGGAGAGCAGGGGTATGATGGAGAACATAGTAAGTCTGGGTGAATTGGAGTGCAGCCTGCGTCGCACTCTGGGTGGCTACGCAGGTTAACTCGAGCTCAGAGGATCGATGGTACACTTGGGTAGTGTGTCGATCGAGCTTGAGTTGGAAGCCATGAACCCCGGTCCCTGAAGGTTCCACCTTATCAACATTATGTACGGTTCTTGAACTGTCTCCTCGGAACACCATAAGCATGAGGAAGAAATAAGTATATGCTCCGTGTGTGCTTGGCACTAGAGCACGGTAGATGCGTAACTACATACGAGTACTAAGGGTTGAGCCCGAGACTAGTGCAGAGTCGCATGTAGTAATCCCTAGCCATAAGTGAACTTCGCTGCATAGGTGCGATGCACCGGGGTATGTTGCGAGTTGACTAGTTGACTTTGCTAGAGGCATCCTCCGGTGGCCTCAGTTAATAGTAGGTAACTAGTAAAGATCACTTAAGAAGTGGCCGCTAGGTATCGCACGCTAGAAATGGTCAAAATGAGGCGTCGGGGCGTTTTGGTAAAAAACCTCACTCTGCCGGACCTCACTGTTGGCCGACCCTAGTAGTGAGGCACCTTGCTAGGGCCGGCCCTATGATGTAGGGATAAGAATCCCTCATCTATAGGGCCGGCCATATAGATAGGGATAGGGCGATAAAACGGTTAAGATCGAGCCCTAAAAAGTGGGAAAACGGATAAATACAACGAGAGATAAAAAGGAGATAATGGAGAGATAATAAGGGGAGGTCATTATCCCCTTGGATCCTTATCCAAGGGGGTTGGCCGGCCCTATAAAAGGGCCTATGGGGCGCCGGCCCTATGGTCCAGAAAAACCGAACCCCCCTCCTCTCATCTCTCTAGTTCTCTCCCGATTTATCTCCCGTTTCTCGCTTGCAACTTTGTCTTCCTCGCGTGGAGTTCTGAAGAAGGAGAAGGGTCGTTCTTCGGAGGCACTCAGAGATCCGAGAGCGACGTTCCGTGCATCGTGTGAGATCGGGTGAACAAGAAGGCAGCATCTCCATTCGTACCATCGGCATCTTCGCGAACGATCTTCCGTCTCCATCGACAAAGAAGATAATTCTCCGCGGTTAAAAGATCCGTACGAAAGGTATGTGTAATCTAACATGTAGATCTAGCGAGCATTATGATTTGCATGCATGCTAGTTAATCATTACACTAGATTGCCGTTAGGGGTTTTCGATTCTCGTGCATACACATGCACACATATGTAGATTAGTTTTTATGAAAATTAAATAGTGTAACGTGCACCATGAACGGTCTTTCGACCGCCAAATCGCTTCCGCTGTGAGCCTCTGACCCGGATTAACTTCCAACAATTGGTATCAGAGCCGCATTAGTGGTGTGCGTTTCACGTTTTTTCATGAAACCAACATATGTGCGCATGATGAATGCGTGAGATCATCGGGGTTCTTACGCTTAGATCATGCATATGTATAGATTGTGCTTGTTCTATTGATCATTCTTGCAGGGCGCCGCTATAAAAAAAAATCTAGATCTATGTTTGTGCTTGCTACCGGGGGTCGAACCCCGAGTTAGCAATTGTCTGGATTTGCTTTCTGTGTGTGGATATGTAATTGAGCCTTAGATTGGGCGAGTGATGGGGGTTGACCATCCTTGGTTTCCCATGGCCTTTTTCTAGGTGTGTTTTCTCTTCTTTCTAGGAAATTGTGTACGAGCGAACACTTGCTTGAAGCGTACTAGACTTTTTCGGTTACAGATCGAGAAGAAAATTGTGCCAAAGAAATCCACCATCGGGAGCGGAAGCGGAACCCTGGAGGATGAAGACGATCCGGCAAAGTGTTCGCGAGCGCGACGAAGGAGCCGGACCGAGGAACCTTGTGAAGAAAGCTAGAGGCCTGCACTGTGCTAATTAGGTTTAGGGGTCGGACCCTGAACTTAATTCAATTTTAATGGTTGCTTTCTTTAATTAATTCTTTATGCTTCATATCGAACCCCGATGAGATAATATGATTATCAGTTTTCAGAGGGATAACTTTCCCCTCCGGTCCAAGCGACTGTTTAAGGATAGGATCCCGCTAGATGACGCCTATTATTTAGTTGACTTTTGATGTTAGTGGGATCCCATCACATATGGTTATGCCACCATTAGGTTAGCACCCGACTAGTCGGGTGTGCCTATTTGACCAGCATCGAAATCAAAGATGAGATGGAGATCCATTGAACATCAATTGTCAAATCTATAATCAAGGCGCCATGACTAGTGGGAGTCCTTTCCAGTGAATCTGACTCTAGGATTAGCTCCAGAGCATTAGCGTGATAACCAATTTTACAAAGCATCGATATTCTTGGAATATGTAATGTGACCCTTGAATGGAGAAATCCATTTGAGGCTGGGACTATGATATTCCGAGAGTGATTAATGCTAGGCGAAGGGCTTGAACGCTAATGGGAGCATGGTGTGACCAGGGTCTAGTATTTAGGAGGTCGCTACCTTTGCATTTGCATAAATTCATACTCGCAAAATAACCCTCAGAATAATAAGGGATGCAAGAGAGGACTTTTAGAGATCCTCTGGCTTCCACAGCCAGTCGTTTTGTGTTTAGGTGGGGATGCATAACTTCACACCCCCTAGGGTGGGAGCTGTGTGTTTCCATGCCAAATTACTTAATGACCTCCCTAAGGATATGACGATTACGAGGCCAGGAGAGAAGGGCTTTTCATCCCACCCTAGTGGGGGCCACATGAACTCCCGTGTCGTAATTGCTTAGGCTCGTGGGTAAGCATCCTAAGTACACGTGAGGTATTCGTTGCGAAGACAACGGTGATCACGTGGTACTGGCCGAAAGATAACCATGGTCCATCACAGCCCTTAGTTGGCAGATTTGGATAGGATCAAGGAAAAGGCCCGTGTAAGCGGATTGACACTGTATGATGCCCCCTAGGGCAGGTACAATCGATTTCGAGATCTTACATACATGGTTAATTAATCCATGGTAATGACTTCGCTTGAGGGTAGCGTTGACATATGGATATAATTAGCTTATTTTAAAAATCCATAAAATAAGTTTTTATGCATACTCATTATTCAATCTTTATTTTCAGATGACTAAGTTAGACCCCCTGTCCGCTATCCTAAATGACCACAAACTTACCGGTCCCAACTATGAGGACTGGAAGCGCAACCTGTACCTGGTCCTAAGGATTGGTAAACATATGACAGCCCTGAATGACCCTGAGCCAGATTTGCCAAGACCCAATGCCACAGAGGCACAGTTAAAGGCATTCACTGACTGGAAAGAATCTAATGAGATATGTAAATGCTATATTATAGCATCCTTGCAAACAACTCTGCAGAAGCAAGTCGAGGAGATGCCCGACGCTTCTGACATGATGTTGTATTTGAAGGAGATGTTTGAAGGTCACAATCGCGTTACGCGATACCTTACCATCAAGAAACTCGTCGGCACTAAGATGTCCAATGGGATGCTGGTTCGGGAACACATGATGAAAATGTTTGGGTTCCAGAACGAACTATCTACCATGGACATTGTGCTAGAAGGCGAGGTGATGACAGACATCTTCCTCTCGTCACTATCTGGAGCCTTTGAAGGCTTTGTCACCAACTTTAATTTGAACAAGTTGGCTATGACAAATGCAGAGCTTCTGGGAGCTCTCCAGGCAGCTGAGGATGGCTTCAAGCAGAAGGGCGAAGCACTTCACATGCAACACAGATCCTTCAAGAAGCCTGGTAAACCTCAAGGCAAGAAACATAAAAAGAAACCTAAGTCACTGCCTGTGCAGGACTCTGCTGGAGCCTCTGGGTCTGGAGAATCAAAGAAACCGGGCACGAAGTGCTTCCGGTGTGGCCAGAAGGGTCATTGGAAGAAGGACTGCAAGAAGCCTCAGAATGCTGGTGAAGGTAATCTACAACTCTTAGTTGTTGAATCATTTCTTTCAAGTAATAGTACTTTTGGTAGTTGGATTGTGGATTCTGGATCCACTAACCATGCCTGTAACTCTCTTCAGGGGTTTCGGGAAAGCAGAAGATTGCTTGATGGAGAGGTGACCTTGAGCATGGGAACTGAGGCTGTGGCTACTGCTGAAGCTATTGGAGACGTTAATCTTAGTTTTTCGAATAATAAGACTTTGACTCTTAGAGATGTCTTTTATGTACCGTCCTTGAGACGTAACTTAATTTCTGTTTCTTCTTTAGTTAATGAAGGTTATTCAGTTTATTTTGATGCTTCTGGTGTGTCGTTTAAACTGAATGGAACTTTTATAATAAGAGGAATGGTTCAGAATCATCTCTATGTTGTAAGTCCTAAATTTGAAAAAGATAACATGATAACTTCAGCATTTAATGTTAATTCATCTAAGCGTAAGAATCCTTCGGAAAATTTAACCCACTTGTGGCACTTACGACTTGGGCATATTGCCTTAGACATGATCCATAGAATGGTGAAGGCTGGGCTTCTGGAAACAGATCCTACGGATATCCTTCCCACCTGTGAATCCTGCCTGGAAGGCAAGATGACCAAGAGGTCCTTTAAAGGCAAAGGAGTAAGAGCTACTGAGATATTAGAGTTAATCCATTCAGATGTGTGTGGACCCATGAACGTCAAGGCGATAGGAGGCCATGAGTACTTCATCACATTTATTGATGATTACTCAAGATATGGTTACATTTACCTGATGCATCGGAAGTCGGAATCCTTTGACATGTTCAAAGAGTTCAGGGCTGAAGTAGAAAAGCAGACAGGTAAATATATAAAAACCCTTCGATCTGATCGAGGAGGTGAATACCTATCTGACGAGTTCCTAGGGTATTTGGTGGAGCATGGGATAAAATCCCAGTTAACTGCTCCAGGTACCCCACAACAGAATGGAGTTTCCGAGAGAAGGAATCGAACCTTGTTGGACATGGTTCGTAGCATGATGAGTTACGCCAGTTTACCAATGACCTTTTGGGGATATGCCCTACAAACAGCAGTTTATATTCTGAATCACGTTCCGTCTAAGTCAGTGCCTCAAACCCCTAGAGAACTATGGTCAAAGCGAAAGCCATTGCTACAGTATTTCAGAATATGGGGATGCCCTACACATGTGCGAAGGGATAAGAGGGAAAAGATGGAATCTAAAACCAGAGTATGCTTATTTGTAGGGTATTCTAAGGAGACCAAAGGTGGTCTATTTTATGATCCTGAGGAAAAGAAGGTGATCGTTTCTACGAACGCCTATTTCCTAGAACAGGATTATATTGTGGACCACAAGCCTACTAGTAAGGTAGTTCTGGATGAACTGCTGGGTACTAGTACAGATAGCGCATCCGAAAGCATAGTGGGAGCTGACATTACAGATAACAATATACCAGATACTGTAGAACCTATTAATCCTGTAACACCACCACCACCTCGTCGCAGTGGGAGAAACATCAGAGTTCCTGACAGATACTATGGAGAAACCTTATTGGTTGATCCAGAGGGTCAGGAGGATGACCCACTGAGCTACGATGAGGCAGTGGGAGCTTCTGACAGCTCTGACTGGCAAAAGGCTATGGAGGCAGAAATTGCATCAATGTCCCATAACGCTGTCTGGACTCTTGTTACACCATCATCCAATATTAAACCTATTGGGTGTAAGTGGGTGTATAAAAGGAAGAGAGGATCTGATGGATCAATTGAGACTTATAAAGCTAGATTAGTTGCCAAGGGTTATACCCAGAGAGAAGGAATTGACTTTGACGAAACCTTCTCGCCGGTAGCTATGATAAAGTCTATTCGGATCCTCCTATCCATTGCAGCCCATTATGACTGTGAGATCTGGCAAATGGATGTCAAGACAGCATTCCTTAACGGGAATTTGGAAGAAGACATTTATATGATGCAGCCACCAGGTTTTGAGTCAGAGGGTCAGGAACATCTAGTTTGCAAATTGCAGAAGTCCATTTATGGACTAAAGCAAGCATCTAGAAGTTGGAACATCCGTTTTGATCAGGCAATCCAGTCATATGGATTTACTCAAAACGAGGATGAACCATGTGTATACAAGAGGAGTGATAAGACTACAGTGATATATTTGATACTTTACGTAGACAATATTCTACTCATTGGGAATGATGTAGGAACATTGTCAACGGTAAAGGTCTGGTTGTCAACACAGTTCGATATAAAAGACCTAGGTGAAGCGAGTTATGTTTTGGGGATCAAGGTAACACGTGATCGCCAGAACAGGATTCTCTCGCTATCACAGGCTGCGTATATAGATAAGGTTATGGCTAGATTTGACATGCAAAACTCCAAGAAGGGTTTTGTGCCATTTAGACATGGCATAAAACTGTCTAAGGATCAATGTCCTAAGACACCTGAGGAGAGAGCAGAAATGCAGAAGATACCTTATGCTTCGGCATTAGGTAGTCTAATGTATGCTATGCATTGTACAAGGCCTGATATCTGTTTCGCAGTAGGAATAATGGGTCGGTTTCAGTCGAATCCGGGTCCAGATCATTGGACAGCTGTGAAGTGTATACTCAAGTACCTTCGTAGAACAAGGGACTATGAGTTGGTTTACACTGGACAAGAACTGAAGCCGATTGGATATACAGATTCTGACTTTATATCAGATTTGGAATCCAGGAAGTCGACATCAGGTTTTGTGTTTATGCTAGGAGGAGCAGCGGTTAGTTGGCAGAGTGTGAAGCAGAAATGCATCGCAGACTCTACCACAGAGGCTGAGTACGTTGCAGCGTGCGAGGCAGCCAAAGAGGCGGTATGGCTCAAGAAATTCCTTACGGATTTGGGGTGCGTACCAGAGGCCCAGTTACCTATTGTGCTTTACTGCGACAATAGTGGGGCGGTAGCACAAGCAAAGGAGCCAAGACATCACCAAAAGGGGAAGCACATTGAGCGCAAGTTCCACTTGATTCGGCAGTTTCAAAAGCAAGAGCGAGTAGCGGTGACACAGATTGCATCTACAGATAATGTTGCTGATCCTTTCACAAAGGCAATACCTACCAAGGCATTCGAGCGACATGTGGACGCGATGGGAGTCAAAACCGTTTTGCTTCGCTAGACCAAGTGGGAGATTGTTAGGATTGATGTGTTCTAAGCTTGTAAAACTTTATGTTTTGGTCTAATAAAGATTGATAGTTATTAATATATGAGATGCATATAGGTGCGTAACATAGTTCCGTGTTCTTTAGGGAACAGAGAGCCATGGTTATATGGTAGTCCACTGAGTTGAAGACTAAGTGGATTGGTCCCGTATAACCTAAATAAGTTCGCAGCTATGATCAGGTTGGTCGCCTCATCATGGTAAGCTGTTAGCGATGACAGTTCATGGGATGTCTTCACCATGGTCATCACCAGGCACAGTGTCTGTGGCTGAACGGAATTAACACGGTGTACAGATCAGTGAGCAGACACTGGTACACTAAGCCGTGTTTCTGCTTAGGGTAAAACGGTCCTAAACCCTGAGGAACCACGTCTGATGGACTAACCAGTTGCGTGGTGCTTTGGCGCACCAATGTGTGAGGATCCATATGCAGTGATCCAAAACCACGGTGTATTGGGTTACCCGGCTGGCGTTGCATTAGCATGTCACTCCTGCAGGCCATCCACACCCCTGATGGGAGGTGCGTTCCTTGGTGTGACTTACACTGTACCAAACCCAGGCCATGGTGGTCATCAGTTTGACTGTTGACCGGGTTCGATTACTCGACGGGGTAATCAGAGGTACGATGTATAGGTCAACCTGGAAGAAACCAAGTCATATGATCATTCGAGTCTGACGGTAGTCTTCACCGCTCGAAGTGAATCATGGCATCAAATGGAGGGACAGCGGGTTTACCACAACTAAGCGGAGAGCAGGGGTATGATGGAGAACATAGTAAGTCTGGGTGAATTGGAGTGCAGCCTGCGTCGCACTCTGGGTGGCGACGCAGGTTAACTCGAGCTCAAAGGATCGATGGTACACTTGGGTAGTGTGTCGATCGAGCTTGAGTTGGAAGCCATGAACCCCGGTCCCTGAAGGTTCCACCTTATCAACATTATGTACGGTTCTTGAACCGTCTCCTCGAAACACCATAAGCATGAGGAAGAAAGAAGTATACGCTCCGTGTGTGCTTGGTACTAGAGCACGGTAGATGCGTAACTACATACGAGTACTAAGGGTTGAGCCCGAGACTAGTGCAGAGTCGCATGTAGTAATCCCTAGCCATAAGTAAACTTCGCTGCATAGGTGCGATGCACCGGGGTATGTTGCGAGTTGACTAGTTGACTTTGCTAGAGGCACCCTCCGATGGCCTCAGTTAATAGTAGGTAACTAGTAAAGATCACTTAAGAAGTGGCCGCTACGTATCACACGCTAGAAATGATCAAAATGGGGCGTCGGGCGTTTTGGTAAAAAACCTCACTCTGCCGGACCTCACTGTTGGCCGACCCTAGTAGTGAGGCACCTTGCTAGGGCCGGCCCTATGATGTAGGGATAAGAATCCCTCATCTATAGGGCCGGCCATATAGATAGGGATAGGGCGATAAAACGGTTAAGATCGAGCCCTAAAAAGTGGGAAAACGGATAAATACAACGAGAGATAAAAAGGAGATAATGGAGAGATAATAAGGGGAGGTCATTATCCCCTTGGATCCTTATCCAAGGGGGTTGGCCGGCCCTATAAAAGGGCCTATGGGGCGCCGGCCCTATGGTCCAGAAAAACCGAACCCCCCCTCCTCTCATCTCTCTAGTTCTCTCCCGATTTATCTCCCGTTTCCCGCTTGCAACTTCGTCTTCCTCGCGTGGAGTTCTGAAGAAGGAGAAGGGTCGTTCTTCGGAGGCACTCAGAGATCCGAGAGCGACGTTCCGTGCATCGTGTGAGATAGGGTGAACAAGAAGGCAGCATCTCCATTCGTACCATCGGCATCTTCGCGAACGATCTTCCGTCTCCATCGACAAAGAAGACAATTCTCCGCGGTTAAAAGATCCATACGAAAGGTATGTGTAATCTAACATGTAGATCTAGCGAGTATTATGATTTGCATGCATGCTAGTTAATCATTACGCTAGATTGCCGTTAGGGGTTTTCGATTCTCGTGCATACACATGCACACATATGTAGATTAGTTTCTATGAAAATTAAATAGTGTAACGTGCACCATGAACGGTCTTTCGACCGCCAAATCACTTCCGTTGTGAGCCTCTGACCCGGATTAACTTCCAACAGAAGGATGTCGCGACCCCACCCTTTCCCCTCGTGCGATAGTACTCAAAAGGCGAAAGGAAGAGTTATCCTCCGACCAACAACTGGAGGGTAAAGAATCCCAACGGAAAGTTTAAGTTCGCTGTCTCCCTTTCTGTTTCTTGTGTTTTTGGTTGGCGAAATCTTGGCTGGTCTTTTTTAACCATTAATTTTTGGATCATGTCTTTTGTCTTCTGGAATTGTCGGGGAGCCAGGCGGTTGACCTGTGTCTCCCATTGCAAGAGGCTTATTAATCGCTACGACCCAGAAGTTCTTATCCTTTTTGAAACTCATGTTGGCCGAGCTTCGGCAAGTTGGGTTTCCCATCGCCTTGGTCCGGGATGGCATTGTTTTTGTGTTGAGTCAATTGGTCGATCAGGTGGTATTCTTGTCTTCTGGCGCGGAACTCGATGGGAGACCACCTTTTTCTCCTTGAATCGGTAAATGGTGGTGGGTGTCCTTTCCAATCAACAGTTTTCTTGGTGCTTGGTTGGGGTTTATGCTAGCACAGATTACAGGGAGTGTAGATCTCTATGGAATTCTATCACCCGACTGCACTCCCTTGGCCTCTCCTTATTTATCTGTGGCGATTTTAACGTCTAGCTTCATGCCATAGATAAGCGAGGGGGAGCCGAGTTCCATGTTGATACGGCTGTTGATGAATTCCGTCAGGCGATTGCGTCTAATGGTCTGATAGACATGGAATTTTCTGGGTCAGCGTATACGTGGTGCAATAACCAGGCCCCAGAAACTCGCATCCTTGAGCGTCTTGATAGAGGTTTCTGTAATATTAAATGGGCCAGTTTATTTCCGGAGGCTAATATTTCTCATCTTGAAAGGGTTGTGTCCGACCATTGTCCTCTCCTACTTACCTTACATCCTCCTATTCTTCGGGGGCCCCGGCCTTTTCGTTTTGAAAATTTTTGGCTAGAGCATCCGGACTGGAATCGATTTTTCCTGTCTGCCTGGCGGTCTGGTCCCTCCACAACCCCTTTTTCTAGGTTGAGTGAAAACCTAGTTTCCCTGAGAGATGCTCTTCGTGTCTGGAATAAGACTCATGTAGGTGATCTAGAGTTACAAATTGATTCCTTATGTTCTCAGATTCAGTCTTGGATGGCCCGTGAGGAGTCTACACCGTTGAATGCTTTTGAAGTAGGTACCTTGCGTTCCATGCAATATCAGTACACCAATCTCCTTTACCTCCAGGAACTTAAATGGCACTAAAAATCCCGCATACAATGGCTGTAAGCGGGTGATGCCAATACTAAGTTCTTTCATATGACTACCCAAGTGCGTCGTAAACGTAATAGAATCCTTTTTCTAGATGATGAATTTGGAGTTCGCCAGACGACTCGGGTAGCCATCGAAGAGGTTCTCCTCCGTCATTTCAAAGCCAAGTGGACCTCCTTCACTCCTCGGGGCAATGATGATCTTCTGGATGCAGTTTCAACTCTCGTGACGGCTACCGATAATCGGTTTCTCATCAGCCCAGTTACGAGGGAGGAAATACGACGTACCTGTTTCTCCCTCCCACGTAACAAAGCTCCAGGGCCAGATGAATACTCGATAGAATTCTTCACTAAAAA
This sequence comes from Chamaelirium japonicum, assembly GCA_947650365.1. NCBI lineage: Eukaryota > Viridiplantae > Streptophyta > Magnoliopsida > Liliales > Melanthiaceae > Chamaelirium > Chamaelirium japonicum. The sequence goes on along the minus strand of CANTAL010000062.1, from coordinate 39,469 downwards.
CTGGGGTATTGTCGGGCCAGAGGTTTGTTCTGCAATTGAATCCTTTTTCAATACAGGATATATGCCAGCCACGTGGAAGTGCACCTATGTTACTCTTATCCCTAAAACGTCTGAGGCCTGCCGGCCAGAACAATTCAGGCTAATCAGTCTCTGTACGGTCCTGTACAAGATTATATCCAAACTTCTTGTGAACCGTCTTAAGTCAGTCATTGGTAAGCTTGTGTCCCCGGAGCAATGCGCCTTTATCCAGGGCCAGAATATTTCCGATAATATTTTGTTGGCCCAAGAAGCCCTCCATTCTATGGAGGTTGACACATACGATAAAGATTTGCTAGCCCTTAAACTTGATATGGCAAATGCTTATGACCGGATGGCTTGGGACTTCCTCTATCAGGTTCTGTCAAAAATTGGGTTTCATCAGATTTGGATCCAGTGGATCAAAGGTTGTATCGAAAATCCATCATTCTCCATCCTTCTTAATGGCTCCCCTACGTCTTGGTTCAGCTCTACCCGTGGTCTTCGCCAGGGGGACCCTTTGGCCCTATATCTTTTCATTTTGGGTGCAGATGTTCTGGTTCGTAATATCAAAGTTAATATCCAACGTGGTACGTGACGAGGTGTCCGCTCCTCCCCTAACGTTAGCTCGATTGGAGTTCTTTCCTATGCTGATGATAGCTTAATTTTCGCCGAGGCTTCCCCCCCAAATGTTTCTTTTCTTCAGATGCTCATCCGTCAATATTGTCGTTTCTCGGGACAAAAAGTTAACTTCCAAAAATAAGCTGTGCTTTTTGGGGCAGGGGTTGCAGTTAATTTTCGCCCCATTCTTCTAGTATCTCTAGGGATGTCGACTATTTCTGGCCCCATTACCTATCTGGGAACACGTATATCAGGTCGACGGATCCAAGCCTCTGATCTGTCTCCGATGGTTAGTCGTATTACTAGACGTATCGATAGTTGAAAAGCTCATCTACTATCCTTTCCAGTCAGGGTCACTTTGCTTCAATCAGTTCTTCAATCCATTCCGGTGTTCCAGTTGGGTGCTGTTTGGATTCCCCATCGCATTCTAGACCAACTGGAACGGGAATTTCGGCGTTTCCTTTGGGCCAAGAGTGACACCAAAAATGGGTTACACCTTGTCAAATGGGCCGATGTGTGCCGCCCAAAGTTACTGGGGGGTTTGGGCTTTAGACAAATTCGCTTGTTCTGACAAGCTTTAATGGGAAAGAAAGTTTTTCAGGTTCTATCTAACTATAACAACCCCTGGGTGTCTTTTGTGCAAGACAAATATAAGGTGTCTGAGGATCCTTGGCTATGGCCACGACCCACTAAATGCTCTTGGGCCTGGCGTGCTATCTCTGAGGGTCTGGATGTTGTTCGGTATCATATGCGACAGCCGGTTTGGGAGGGGGCATCCTTCAACCTATGGATGATCCCTTGGTGCTTCTCAATTCCTCTCTCCCGGATGGTGTTTCCCTACAACTGTGGCCTAGCGTCTCAATATTGGTCGATCTCTGACCTCTTCGGCCCTCAAGGTTGGCATATTGAAAATCTTCAGGCAATATTTCCATCGGAATGGGTGCCTCTGATCCGTAGCATACCGATCCTTCGAAATCAACCCCGATCCTCCATTACTTGGGGGCCTCAGCAGACGATGGGTTTTAATGTGGCCACGGCCTATCACCTTTCTCTTTTAAGAGAACCTGCACCAAATGAACTAATACCTGGGATTTGGCGTTCACTTTGGAAGCCACCTATGGGGCCCTGTGTTCGGATGCTTTTATGGAAGCTTTTTCATCTGCGCCTTCCTGTTCGTTCGTACCTCTGTCGTATCGGGATGGCAGTCTCCCCGCTTTGCCCCCGTTGTTTGATTAACGATGAGACTTTGAACCATGCATTTTTTCAGTGCTCTCCCGTTAGTCAACTATGGAGTTATGTTGGAAGTAAAATTCGTATGACATCTATCCCCAACTCTGTCACTGAGTTCGGCCGTCTGTTCAGCCATACTCAAGATCAGGGTGCTGGGTATAACAAGATTGCCAAAGCCTTCCTTGGATATTCTCTTTGGCACATATGGAAAGCCAGGAACAAAGCTTTATTTGAACTGACAAATCCAGCAATCCATATTACTTTTGATTCGATAATAGCAGATTTTGATTCTTTTTGCTCTGGTAACTCTATTTCTGCAGATTTGTATAATCAAAACATCCCTCATCAGATGGAGGCGATCCCAGTCCAATGGGTTCCATCAACTTTACAGGAGTTTAAACTAAATTTTGATAGATTAGTGGATCGAATGAGTCAGGCGGCGGGCGCGGGTTTTGCTATCCGTGATCACAAGGGGAACCTTCTCATCGCGGGTGCTGTCTTTCTAACCACGGACTCTGTGCAGGTGGCGGAGACAAGAGGACTATGGGAAGGACTTGTTGCAGCCACTACGTCATTCCCCGAGCATGCAATGTGGATCGAAGGGGACTCTCAAAGTGTACTATCTCAAGTGGCTTCAGATACTGTGTCGTCCATCTTCATTGCCGACTGCAAATTTTTGCTCCAGTTTACAGCCAGAGTCCAGATATCTCACATCTACCGCGAAGGAAATTCCGTAGCTGATTGGCTCGCAGGATTTGCACGGATAACTGGAGCTACCAAAGTCTGGACGTCCGAATTTCCTCCAAAAGTTATGAGGCTTGCCCAGAAGGATTGTAGCACATATTGTTACACCCGTTGGGTTGGTTAAACAATGATGTAATATTTTGACTTTTTCTAGTAAGCAACTTAGGTCGAGTTGGTTTGGGTTTGAGTCAACCCGGAACCGAGCCGAATTAGTTTGGTTCTACCATATTGAAACCCAAACTAACCCGACTTGGGTATAGACCCGAACCAACCCAACCCACACTAAGGTCGGGTTGGTTCGGGTCGGCTCTCGGGTTAGGAGTTAGTTTAAAAAAAATAACAATTGCCGACTATTTGATAGCAAACTAAAGGTCCATGTTGGGTTAGGCTTTAGCCACCAATTGAGTTCTCTTGCTAGTTGGTTCAACGTTAGCAAACAAATAACGTTTACTCGGGTGCTAGTGTGATGGAGCTCAAAAGTCCAAACCGGTGACATATATATGTGGACTAATGTATATGAGTTCAGTTCTCGGGTTGGATCGGGTCTACCTGAGCTCCAACCCGGAACCAACCCGTATTTAGTCGGGTCCACAAAACTTAGAACCGAACCAACCCATTTAGTCAAAATACCCGAACCAACCCGACCCATTTAGGTCGGGTTGGGTCGGTTCTTGGTTTTACCCGACCCAAGTTGCACCCCTACCAAGAGCATCACAATTATCAGGGGCAGGTAGAGATTACCAAGGGCGGCACCTGCAACTGTGCTACTCCGATAATATATGGTGCACCCTGGTAATGTGTCGTGCAAAGTGCAAACCAGTGGTGGACCCATAATTTTTCATCAGAGGGGGCATAAAAACAAGAGGCCGGTCGTTAGCCTCGTCGGAGGCTCTAACTTGCAGGAAAAATTTCAGCACATCCTGTGTACGCTACAACTATTGCCCAGAGCCTATCAACACGCTCTAAGTGTTGGGGGCCACTACCCCATGTCCTGAGGCTTGCTACCCCATGTCTCTTGAATTGCAGTGGGCCTCGCTGTTGTAGCGTACGCAGGATGTGCTGGAAATTTTTCTCTAGCCGGCAGTGCCCCTTCCTTCGATCCAAGGCAGAGCCGCAAAAACAAGAGCAGAACGTCGGATTTTGCAAATCATTTAGTGTGGGAGGTTTTGCAAAGAGGGAGAGGAGAATAGATTCAAGAGGGGGCGTCGCTGCCTCACAGTCGGAGGCTTCGGCCAGCAGTGTGATGGCATCCCTATCCTTCCTTCGATCATGCAATAAAATGCCTGTTAGGGTTTTGCCTCGAGTGGATGGGGATTTCGATCCTCGAAGTCCTTCCGAAATTTGGGGCTATAACTGATCGACTAACCCGGGTCGCACAGGTCATGATTCTAGGGAATAGCAAGTCCGGTCCTCGAGGTTTTTTTAGAAAAATAATACATACCCCAAAAACCTATAAATAGACCTTGATTCCAACTCGATTCTCATTCACTTACCAAATTCAAGAGGGATGAGGGGTTTAACTAGAGTGTGATTAAAGTATTGGCAAGTTTAATTGTTGGGGTATATTCAAGATGAATGGTGGGTTTAAGTGGGATATATTCCAAGGGGGTGGGGTGGATGAGGTAAAGATATTTTCAGAATGGAAGTATGGTATAATCCAAAAAAATAGGGTGTATTCAAGCTTGATAGGTACCACTATGTTTGAAGGTTTACGGGAAGAAAAATATTATTTACCCCAAAAGTTTTTACCTAATCTCTCACATAAAATGGCGTGCCTTAATCACATTTGTCCATTACACCCGGCCCAATTCGGTGAATCACACTCAGCCCAAGTAAACGGACACTGTGACTGGAAGCCACATCAAAGGATGACACGTCATTCTATGAGATATTAGGTAAAAGCTTTCTGTACGAATACAAATACTCTTATGGGAGTGTGTACAAAGAGAAATGCTATTCAACCAACTCAATAGTCAACCCCATCACCAACTTACCTCATTGGCTTTTCAATTATTAGTGTTGCCCAATAGCCAACAGCCACCTGGTTGGTGATGGGGTTGGCTATAGGGTTGGTTAAATAGCTTTGCTCATGTATGAAGCTTAACTACCCATGGTTTTTAACAAAGTGAGCCCCCCCCCCCCCCCCCCCCCCCCCCACCCCCCCTGGGCCTAATGTTGGTCCGTCCCTAGTGCAAACCACTGCTCGCCATCGTGGCTCGTTGTCGCTGTCCATGTGTGTCGCGTCGGATCACTAGCTAGCATCACCCGTGCATATCGCCATCGGTCCACCACCACACACCCTTTGCTGACTGTTGTCAATCCTATCTTAATTCATTGTCATCGCCGCTTCCTACCCCATCTTCTTCCTCGTTCCTCTTTTCCCCTCCTCCTCCTTTCTTTTACCTCCTTTTGCACTTGACGGTTGCATGCCAAAGTGTCTAAATTTTGCAATTGGTCATGTGATGTTAAGTCCAGGTACAACTCATTCGGCCACCATTAATTAAGCATCCAACCACCGATTGCCAAATGGATTGGAGTTGCACTCGGCATCGCATGACTGAGTGCACAGTTTAAGAACTCGGCTTGCAATCTCCAAGTACAACAGGAGGTAGGAGGAGGAAGAAAGTGAATGAAGGAAGGAGGAGGAGGCAGAAGAAGGTAGGTGGAGGAAGGAGGCAGCGGCGATGGATATTTTGGTAGGCATTAAAACATGTGCTTCGCTACATAAGGTAGATAATGTTGACCCATCCGTCATATGGATCAACAAATTTGTTCACTCAGGGATGTGACGATGCCCTACTTTTTTTTCGCGTTAATATTTATTACAGTGTCTGATGCAGGAGCCTCCTCAAGCCCACATCTTAGCAGGCCCATCCTTTTGGCCCATTAGATTGGAGACCCAACATATGATGAAAGGAAAGAAAACTAACTCCTCATTTTGAAGGCCCAGTCAATACTAACCACAATGTCAATATCTACCAACCATGATCCCAAAAGTCATTATCTACCCCAAAAGCCACTAACTACCAACCATATGAGTTTTATATGTAAGCTCCAAATAAGGCTATATGAAGCCCCCAAGACTATATAGTAAAGCATTCTGAATTTGGGCATTCATCTATTTTGAGTTATTGTTATTTGCTCTCTTGTTTCTTGAGTGTTGCAAGAGAGAGATCTAGAGATAGACTCGTCGTAGCCTCCCTTTGTTATCATTGGAGAAGACGTACGTGCACTTCTTCGTCCATGTTCCGTTACGTTAAATGGTATTAGAGTCGGCTTTATCCCGCTCCAATGGCTGCTACAGACGGATCATGAAGCTCCAACTCCACGGATGGTGCTTCGGGAGTGCTAGCCATCGAGGCCCTTTGGACTACGTAACGGAAGATGCAAAATGATCTGGATGAGATTAAGTTGTCCTTTCAAAGATAACGCAAGTTCTTGGCCTCATCCAGACCCTGGGTAGCAATTCTACACCAAATATTGTGCAGCTGAGCCAAAACAACGTCCCGACTCCCAACGTCGAGCAACCTAGGTGGTACGAGGTCCCAGCTCCTCCCACTAGGCTACTCCACCAGGAGTACACTACACATCCTCCTCACGGGGAGCCATGCGAGGACCTCTCGAGCGACGAGGAGCTCCATTCACATGCACAAAATCCCCATGGTAGAGGGAACCACTACGGGGGTGAACATGTAGGAAACCGCTATGGAGGTGACAACCATTATAGTGGTGGCTACCAGTATGACAGTAACAACCATCACATGGGTGGTGACCGTTATGGAGGTGGAGATCATGAGTATTGCATGAAGGTGGACCCCCCACTTTTAATGGCTACCTCCACATCGAGGACTTTCTCGACTGGATCTTAGAGGTCGAGAGGTTCTTCAACTACATGGAGACCTCAGAGGAGAAGAAGGTAAAGCTGGTGACCGACAAAATCAAGGGCGACGTTTCTGCGTGGTGGGAGCAACTCCAGCTCTCCCTGTGCATGACAAGGGAAGCCTCATGTCCGCTCTTGGTCACGCATGAAGTATCTCCTTCATGCACACTTTCTTCCACTTGACTACGATCAAGTCTTGTTCCAGCAGTATCAAAATTGTCGGCAAGGCCCCCGTTCTATTAATGATTATGCCACCGAGTTTTATCGTCTTTCTGCTCGCAACAACTTGGAGGAAATCGATGCACAATAAGTCGCTCGGTTTGTTGGTGGACTTCGTCTTCCTATCCAGGATCGGGTCTACCTTCAGCCAGTATATAGCCTCCACGATGCAGTCTTACAAGCAACAAGGGCAGAAAAACAACTAGACTGAACTAGCTGAGAAATCCATCCTTTGGGCGAACCACTCCACCTGTCCCAATAGCAAAGCCCACCCTGAATCGGGGAGGCTCCTATTTGGGAGGACTCGGCCATGGCAAGCAAAGACCCTAGCTCTAGCCAGCCCAAGTCAACAAAAGGAGCCAACGCTATGAGGATTCCTTCTGTTAACTCATACACTCCACCACGAACCCAAAAATATAACTAGTGCAATCAGCCAGGACACTTGTCTAATCTGTGCCCTCAGCGACGAATGATGAACCTCGCCGAGGCAGATGAAGATAGAGGTGATGACGCATTCGACGATGAAAGCTATGACATCGACGAAGCAGTCACCTTCGAAGATGACAGGAATGTCCTCTCGTTGGTTTTTCATAGGTTGATGTATGCGCCACGCCAAGAGCTTGATTCCCAGCGCTACGGCATATTCCGGACGAGGTGCACTGTTAAGTATGTGCGACCTCATCATCGACAGGGGAAGTAGCGAGAACATATCATGAAGGGCCATAGTGGGAAAACTCCAACAACCCAAAGAGAAGCACTCGAACCCCTACAAGATCGGGTGGCTCAAGGATATCGGCGAGGTAAAAGTAACTCATCGTGACATTGTGGAAATAGATGCTTGTCATATCTTACTAGGAAGACCGTAGCAGTTCGACATGAATCCCATTCATAGGGGCCGAAACAACGCTTATGCTTCCAATAACGGGCATAAGATTGTCCTTGGACCTATGAAGGGAGTAGCTCATCCCAAAACTTCTCAAGTGGAGGGGCGATGTAACGACCCGTAATCTTTTCATTATTAAATAAATGGTTGAAGGACGCTTTTCTTTTTGGTGTAGCGTGTCAAGTTGTCGAGCGAGCACTTAGTATGGTTACCAGGCAACCAACACTGGTCTTTGGTTGAGTTGCATGTGGTTTACTGCTCAGTACCGGTCTTTTTCGATCGATTCCTGTTAATTTCTTTTATAACTACTTAATTGTACTAAAATCTAGTATTTATGATTTTGATCCGGGTTCTTGATGAAGTCTGAGGTTTTGGAAGTATATCGTACCATATAATAATTCCTTACTTGAGTCCAAACCCATTGACTTCGAAATCGTAAGAGTCAGACGGTGTTTGATCAATAAAACGAGGTCTTACAATTTGCACTTTTTAAAAATAAGATAATATTATTTTTATTAAACAAGTGCTTCCAAACTTTTTCAAAACCCCGATCCGACAGCTTGGATGGTTTCGGAGAATTTTTCTGAGTAACTTTCGTATATAATTTTTTTTCTTCTAAATATTAGTATATGTTTTTATATCATTTAAACAAAAAAAATGAATAGTATTTTGCGAACAGTAACTCGCGAGGTTATTGTTCACAAATCAAATCCCTTTCTCCTGTGCATATACAGAACATTGTTGTTATCCTTTCATCAGATCTGAAAATTGAATGGCCTTCATTCTTCCCCCCTTTTCATGCCTTTAGCGAGGACATCCAGCCATCCCTTAAATTTGATCACAGATTGGACAGGCACGATTTTCTTTCCCCTTTCCTTTCTCTTTCTTCTTTGAAGATTTGCTTTTTTTTTTCCCCCTTTTCACTCGGGATTACAGCAGATGATTTTCAAACCCCAGGTAAAAAAAAAATATGATCTATCTCAATCTTTTATCTCTTTCTTTAATTCCTCTTCTGTTCGTGAGTACCGTGATCCGATATGATTTACCTGTTTCTTGATCTTCTCTCTAAACCCCTTCAAACTCTATCTCAACTTCCACAATCTTTATCTCTTAATTTGGTTTTTTTTCCTATTTATTTATCTAAGCGGCTACAACTCAAAATTTTCACTGCATCGCAATCTTTCAAGACGGAGGTCCTACCACCATAAGGAGAAGCTACCTTCATCTGCGAGAAGGGACCAAAGAAAGTCAAGACCCCTCTCTTCTTTCCTTCTTCTGTAAATCAACTTGTTTGTTTCTCATCCTCTCGGGTGACCTTTTTTTTCGGCATTCATACCCGATTTTTAACAAAAAATAAAGAGATGTGATAGTAATCATAGTCTTCAAATTGCAGATTTTTATCTCCAACACACAAAGTTTCGCTTGTGATCGTTTGAATCGAATCCTTTCGATCGAGCTAATGACTCCCCGATCCTTTAAATCTAGGTGATTTCCTTCACGGGGTTATTACTCATCGATTAATATTATATATATATATAATATAATATTTCTGAACATAATATTGTATCATCTAGATTCTTTTTATATGATTATTGTTTTCTCTGAATGAATAAATTATTATAAAACTCAAATATTCTTTTCATCTTATGGATAATGACAAGCCGATTTTTATTGTCATGTTATTAATCGATTTTCATCGTAGCTAGTGGTGGGCAATTTCATATTGCAAATTTCAAAACCAAATATTTTCAAATTGTGTTTCAATCTAGGTTTTTGAATTTTAATATTGATCTACTACTACTTTGATCCTATTCTATAACCAAAACATAAAAACATACTAGGACCTATATTGTCCAAAATCTTTTTTTGTAAATTCTTCTATTTTTTTTATATTATGCAAGTTACAAGTAGAGTTAGGTATGAGTTAGATGTTGTTCTAGTAATACAATCTGAGATCTTTAGAAGGGAATAACCTTAAAGTGAAAACTGATGTTGAACGATCGAATTCTAAAATCATCGAATTATGTTTTAAGTTGTTGTCAACCTTGAGTTGGGTATTTACTTTTTAGACACATGTGTTACCTCGCCAGTTATCGTTGGGACATGAGTATTGGCAGAGGATTAATGTTAATGGAAAAGTCAATAGCTTTAGGAGATGGACCCTTATAGTTATTTGATAAGGGACATGGTATTCTCACCTCACTGTTTTACCTTGATGGGAGGGGCATAATCGAAAATATATAAATAAATTAATCTAAACTGAACAGAGAATACCATCTTCCTGAAAGTCACTTGGTGGTGACCAAAAAAAAGTTAGCAAACTGGGTCCTCCGTGAAAGATAAAAAAATCTTAGTTTGGCCAACTAGGAAAAGAGCTTACTTGGGCCGGTATAGGACTGTGGGCACCGAAATTAGCCCACGAATTGGACCCGACCCGCATGCGAAACCCGGCCCACACACAACGGCCCGCATGCGAAACCCGGCCCACACACAACGGCCCGCATGCGAAACCTGGCCCACACACAACGGCCCGCATGCGAAACCTGGCCCACACACAACGGCCCACATGCGAAACTTGGCCCGCACACAACGGCCCGCATGCGAAACCCGGCCCGCATGCGAAACTCGGCCCGCACACAATGACCCGCATGCAAAATTGGGCCCACACACAACGGCCCGTATGCAAAATTGGGCCCGCACACAAACGGCCCGCATACGCACTCGGCCCGCGTGCAAATTCGATTCGCGCGCCGCGACCCAACTTAAAGCAGACGGGTCCCACCGGACCCGCGACTCGAACACAAAGAGGGGGGCCCACCGGCCCCCCCCTCTTGAAAACCGTGCCCCCTCCTCATGGAGAGGTGGGGCCGGCCCTAAAAGAAAGGGAAAAAGAGAAAGAAAAGAAAAGAAAAAGAAAAGAAAGGAAAAAGAAATCAAAACCGCCTCGATGCGGGGGGAGGTGGCGTGGACGTCTACGTAGCCGTAGATCCGCGACGATCTCTCGATCCAACGGACAAGATGACGTTGCGTCGCCATCCGATCCAAAAGTGCAACAAGAATAACAACTCGATCTTTAAAGATCGAGTCACATCTAGCCCATAACCACTCCAACTAAAAAGGAGGAAATCGGGTTTGTTTCCCCAAATAAGGGAACAATATCTCGATGGTTATGAGGGGAGATATTGGAGGAAACAAAAAGATTTCAGCAATATCTCCCCCAACCGCCCCCCTTTGCCTATAAATAGAAGGGGTCGGGGAAGGCATCAAAGGTCCGAAAGCCGAAGACGAAAGAGCTCCGCAAGGGAAGCTCCAACGCTCGAAGACCGAAGGCTTCACGAGGCACGGCAAGCACGTCCTACGGGAATCCTTGGCCCTTTAAGTCCTCATCAACGTGAAGACCTTGCACTCGAAGATCAAAGCTTCGACTCCTCGCACGAAGAAGAAAGCTTGGAGAAGAAGACCCGAAGTCGTCGTCATCCCGACTTCTCCAACGATCTTCATCAACTCCGAAGAAGCCATAAGCAAAGGCCGGAGAAGAAGATCGAAGCCGACAATACTCGTCGTCTTCAACAAAGGCGTCAACTCCTCGCACGAAGAAGAAAGCTTGGAGAAGAAGGCCTGAAGCCGGTGCTACCCCTGCCGTCTTCACCAACAAAGCCGACGCTACAACCGTCGTGCGAAGATCGGTGCTACCCCCGTCGTCTTCACCAACAAAGCCGACGCTACAACCGTCGTGCGAAGATCGGTGCTACCCCCGCCATCTTCATCAACAAAAGCCGACGCTACAACCGTCGTGCGGAGATCGGTGCTACCCCCGCCATCTTCATCAACAAAAGCCGACGCTACAACCGTCGTGCGGAGATCGGTGCTACCCCCGCCGTCTTCATCAACAAAAGCCGACACTACAACCGTCGCATAGAGATCGGTGTTACACCCACCATCTCCACAAGAAGCCTTCAACTCCGATCAAGCCAAATACGCCCGGAGAAGAAGCTAGCCGATGTCACAACCGTCGAGGAAGCCGAAAGAATAAAGAAGCCCTGAAGAAGTAGCCATCGCCGTTCGAGAAGAAGATCGAGTCAAAGCTAAAGCCAAAGCCAACGCAAGAAGCCAAAGCAAACGCACCGGTAAAAGCCCGTGCCAAAGCAACGCACGTGCCAAAGCCAAGCAACTACGACGGTCACGAGCAAAGCACCGCACGTTCTAGCCAATACGACGCGAAGTCCGGAAGAACTAAAGCATCGCAAGCCTCTACCCGCCTACGTTCAAGCGCAAGCGCCAAAGCAAAGCAAACGCCAGAGCCACGCCAAAGCCGAAAGCTAGAGCCAAAGCTGACGCCAAAAACACGATCGACGCCGCGAACCGACGATCAAGGACGCCGAGGTCGAGCAAGGATCGAGGAAGACACGAAGACCGAGGAACGAAGCCCAAAGCCTCCCTAGCCGAGAAAGCGCGAAGCACGGACGGGACAAAATCAACGGTGGAAATTCCTTAGCCTCTCAAAAACCCTCACCCTGTAAAGACCTCTGTCCTGGGCAACCCCTTCAGAGCTCTCGCACGAATACCACGTGGAGACGCGGATCAAAGGGACCCTCCAGAGGATCTCTCCTACAATCTCCTGATCAAAGAAAATTTGTAATCTCGTGTGATCCGCAATAAAGACGACCCGAATCTTTTTCCGCGACCACAAGGACCAAGGAGGTATTTGGATGAATCGGTGTGAAAATCATCTCTTTAGTAACATGTTGTCGGTCTGCGGTCCACAGGAACAAACCCAACAGTCCATTTAATAGGCAAACCAACTTGGTTTACCGAATAATTCACATTTCTAAATAACTCGTAGTTTTACAGATTTTGGTGAGATGTGAGGAATGTTAGGCTTAGAAATTGGTTAGTCATTATGTAAATTATCTATTTATCTTTGAAAGTTAAACGTAGATAATATCTCTTATTAACTGTGGATTATCACTACGATTGACACTCATATTTGGGTACAGGTCAGTAGCAACAGTAAATCTTCAGTTCGGTAGCAACCGGTACAACAGTGTGAATGAGCTGGAGCATCAATAAGCAGTCAAGGACACTTGACAATTCCTCTTACTTTCTTTCTTCTGCTAGTAGTGGACCATGCTTGCAATAATTTTATTAAGACTTGTATTATTTTTGTTGGATAGAAATTGGTTTTGGACTCTGAGTTTTGACGTCTTTGATTAAGTTCATATTGTCATTGTTATTTCTTTTATCTCTGTGGAATTTACTCATTATAATTCAAAAAAAAATACCAACCTTTGTGTCTCCTATTCTGAGTTATTCTATTCCATTTTGGGACTACTCAGGACATGGGGCATGATATGCGATCATTCCTAGTCACTAATGATTTTGAAGGTGACTTAAAAGATACAGGGATAATATATCTACTGGTGGTCAAAGGGGAAGCGATAAAGTCCGTCGAGGTTCCAGATAAAGTACAACCCCTCCTTTAAAAAATTTGGAAGATCATGCTCATGGACCTGCCCAATGGATTACCGATGTGAGATATCCAACACTACATCGATCTTGTACCGGGTGCCAACCTTTCGAACTTCCGACACCACCGGATGAGCTTGAAGGAACATGATGTCTTGCAAGGCTAAGTAGACGATCTTATCAGCAAAGGATTAGTCCGTGAAAGCATGAGTCATTGTACGGTATCGACGTTGTTGACTCAAAAAAAAGATGAAAGATGGCGAATGTGCATCGACAACCGAGCCATCAATAAAATCTCCGTGAAGTTTTGGTTCTATGGGTGCAAAATCAGGCTAACACCTAACAGTAGGACCCGCAACCCTGTTTGGGGTCCACAGAGACGACAATAGAACCCACAACCCTACTTGGGGTCCACAGAGACAACAGTGGGATCCACAGTCCTGCTTGGGGCCCACGTATACTATTTGGGGTCTGGTAAATCCCCCTGAATATTAACCAAAACCTCCGATATTCCCAAACCTCTACAAATAACAGATTTAGTAAATATTCCAGGCGGGAATTCATTATTCCACATTCTACTTTCTGTTTTCCAGAGCTCCTCGAGCCTTCTGATAATCAGACTCCAGTCAAGCCTACTTCACCCTCTGTCTACTTATATAAGCACTCATCGGCCTATCGAGAGTATCTCTATTTTTTCAGAGATAATGGATGTAAGGGTTGCGTCTTACCATACGGAGACATATGCTTCGGTCGAACTTCGTCACCATATCCTGTGTCAACTTTCTCTTTTTTCTCTCTGTTGCTCTCTATTCTACAGTGTTAGCGTGACAGCTTAGCACTCCACAGTGTACCACACATCGAAGCTCTATCCTTCAATTGACTATTGGAGGGGGACCGTACGACGGTCATAATCCTCCCCCACAGTTTGGCACCATCTGTGGGATTTTACCCTATCATTTTGCAACATCCAGGCTTCTTAGCTCATTCAATTAAGCAGTAACTACCGATTGCTCGAGCAATCCATCTGTCTCCATCGCTATACCAGAATGGCGACGAGAAGACCAGTGGATCAGCTGGAGGGAAGCAACCTGCACCAAGACGTTCCTCATTGTACGACCCAGTCAATAAATCGTAGGCTTGTGACGAGTCAGCACCCGGAACAACAACCCATTGTGGATTCGAGAAGTCGACGGTCGGTTAATTGCGCCGCTCAGACTCAACCTCGGCAATCTCCTTAGCCTGTCGACGTGACTACTTAACGTCTGGAGAAAGCACACGCCTCACCTGTCGCTGATCCTCAAGTGACATATCAAGTTTCGGTGGATGACTTCCAGCTGCTCACCCTCATGAAGCAGAACGCCACTCTCATGATTGAGAGAGACTCCACTCAATGGATCGTCGTCGAAGCATGAGTCAATCTCCAGGGGTCAACCACTAGCATCAACAACGAAGCAAACGTCCGTCGGTCGGTCGACCCATTTCCCGCTCCTTCCCAACGATCCATCACCGATACCCCGCAAAACGGTTTCTCGAACCCCTCTCGAGAGGACCCTTGCCCATTCCTCCTAGGTCGACAATCTGGGAGCATCTCGGCGAGTCCACTCATTGCCCCGAGCCACTCGGTTCCGAGTCATTCTTCGATCCCTGCATCGTGAGGGATGTTTGGAACGATGGTCGTCGCCCCAGAGTTCGACAACATCACCACTACGATCGAGCTCTGGCAGAACATCACTCGGTGAAGACTCCAACGCCATCGCTGTCTCCTCTTCCTCCAAGGGACCACTTCATCAGCAAATCATCCGAGCTCCTTTCCCCGAAGCTAAAAAACCTCATTCTCCCCAAGTTCAATTGTCTGACGGGAAACCCAACGTTGCACGTCCTCACCTTCAAGTAGACATTGACACCACATAACCATGCCAACCAAGTTCTTGAATGTACCGAATGGTGATGATTGGGGTCACCACCATGTAATGTACAAATATTAGTGAAACTGTACAGTGGTAACTACCGAGGGTATACTACCAATGGTTCGAATTGGGTTGGTTAGGGTTAAAAAACTCACAATTAAGAACTGAACCGATCTTAGCGGGGTTTTTTTTTTTTGAATCGAATTAAACTAAACGGTTAAAAATACCTGATCCAAACCGAACCAAATAGACCGATTTAGTTCGGTTTGGCAGGTCAATCCGAATCGATGAACACCCCTAATAGGATCGAATTAGTTCGGTCTGATTTTTGGTTGGCTCAAACCCAAACTAACCTGACCTATACTAAGTTAGGATGAGGATATAAGCCTTAGGCCCCACCACCACTTCATGATTCTAGTTTGTCAATGTATGTCTTGGGCCCCACCACCACTTCATGGTCTAGTTTGTCAATGTGTGTGTCAAAAGGAGATTGTTTGAATAACATTACACATCCTTGTTACGGTTGTAAAAGAGGCTACTGAAAGAAACACACGTTCTCACACCAACCCGTTTAACTAATCGTGTCTAGATCCTAAATCCATAAAACCAACCCGTTTAACTAATCGTGTCTAGATCCTAAATCCATAATCGACCCATTTATAAATGGGTAGACTTGATAAGGCCTTATATATCCTTTTATCACACAGGTCTATTCAGTTGTCCTAACCCAATCTGATCCGACTCGACCCGACTTGACCTGATAAGATCCATTGGTACTACATACTACAATATTATCTTATACACTACAATATCGGATTGCGGGTAGACTCGACCCGATCTGATCCGACACGACCCATTGAGTTTTAAACAAGTCTTCTTGGATCTATCGAGTCTTGACCCTAAATCCAGATCCGACTCATTTATTAAACAGGTCGATTGTGTCGACCCGTTTACAACCCAAACCAGTTTAACCCAAACCCAAAATCGTTAATTTTGTATCGGATCGTGTAGGGTCCAAAATTGCTAGCCCAAACACTATGGGTGGCAATCCTTGACCCGATCCGCCAACTCGACCCGAAGTTAGCGGGTTTGGGTTTGGCCTAAACGGGTTTGGGTCATAAACTGGTTGACCCGATTAACCTGTTTATTTAATGGGTCGGGTTCGGGTTTATACTTATAACCCGATTGACCCGTCTTGACCTGTTTACCAAATGGGTCGTGTAAACCCGACTCGAACCAACCTGACCCAACCTGGCCCAATCCGACCCATCTTGATCCAACTCGACAGGTTTTCATGGGTTATGTTGACCCAACCTGAGCCAACCCGACCCGACACCACTCGACCTATTTAGTAAACGGGTTTAACGGGTCGGGTTGGGTCAACCCGTTTATTAGACGGGTCGGATTTTGGTTTAAGTTTTTGACCCGTTTATTAAACGGGTCGGGTTCGGATTGGATGTTTTGCTCTTATACCTATGTCTCAACCCGACCCGAACCGATCAGACCCATTGCCACTCCTACCTAACACACCCTAATTACGGTTGTAAAAGAGGTTATATTACTGAGAGAAACACACGTTCTCACACCGACCATCCACAAACACTTCAAGTCCTTTCCGGATAAGCACAGAACCAAATCCCGAAATGCTGACAGTCGTGGCACCAACATCCGCCGTCCACGCAGACGGCCAGGATGGCGATCCGCGTGACTCTGCTCCAGCCAATCACCGCCCGCCATCCCCTCCTCCCCGAGCCCACCCTCCGCCCTCCTCCGATAAATACCGCACCGAACACCCCATTTCCTCCATCGGAGCAGAGATCTGAGAAGCGGTTTTCTCTTTTGTGTTTCTTGTGTCAGTAGCCCCTCGCGATGCCCAGTGTTGATCGGTCCAGAGCCGTCGCCGCAGCGGCGGCGCCAAAGAGCCAGAAGAAGAAGCCGGCGAAGGAGAAGAAGACACCCAAGTCCTCCGCCCCCGCTCACCCTCCCTACTTCCTGGTAGAGATCTCTCCCCTTCTCTCTCATCACTCGATGGTTTGGATGGCACCCAAGTCGAATTAATGCCTGAAATTTTCTGGGTTTCTGTCGATGGGTCGTGCAGATGATCAAAGAGGCCATCTTGGCACTCCACGAGAGGACCGGCTCCAGCTCTTACGCCATCGCCAAGTACATGGAGGAGAAGCACAAGGGGATCCTCCCTGCAAATTTCAAGAAGATTCTGGCGGTCCAGTTGAGGAGCTTCGTGGCCAAGGGCAAGCTCCTGAAGGTGAAAGCGTCGTTCAAGCTGTCGGATCCCGGGAAGAAGGAGGTCAAGCCGACGGACGGGAAGAAACCCAAGTCTGCCTCTTTGAAGCGCAAAGCTCCTGCTGATACTAAGAAGAAGGCGGTGGTGGCTTCCAAGGCTAAGAAGGCTGTGGTCAAGAAGGCGAAGAGGGCGGTTCCCGTGAAGCCGAGGCAGCCCAAGAGCATCAAGTCCCCTGCGGCGAAGAAGGCGAAGAAGGCTGCTGCTTGATGGGTTGGGGGGTGGTTAGATTTAGGGGGGTTTTGCTTGTGAAAAATCTGCTTCCTGTTTTTTTTTTTTTGTCTTTTGGTCTGTAAATCTAACCTGCTGAAGACTCTGTTATGGTGAAGCATAGGCGGTGCTCTGTTTGTAGTTATTCCTGACCAGTTCTTCAAGTTCCATGGTTTGCTTGGTAAAACAGAGTTTTTTATTCTGGTTAATGGCTCCTGACCAGTTCAGTGGCATGGGCATTGAGAGAGAGAGAGAGAGAGAGAGAGATGGTAGATTAGAGATAGAGAGAGAGAGATAGATGGTAGATTAGTATTGTGGCCCTGTTGTGCTTGCAGATATTGACAGGATTATCTTCTTTTCTATTTTGGGTAAATTTCACTTTGCCTCCTGAAGTTTAGTTAAAAAGCACTTAACGCCTTGTAATTTAATTTGTTTCAATTTGATCCCTGATTTTGAAATCTTTGCACAATACTGCCTTTTGTCAACTGCTTAAGTCCCTCATTTATTAATTTTTATTAGCGTTGGGACATGGGCTGGTTGAAGGGTCTGCTTATGCCATTAAGCTTAATCTGTTTTGCTCGAGGGGAAGCCCAACTTGTGCTTGATTGTTTGGGTGGGTTTAATTTATTTTTAAAAAATGGATGGGTTGATTGGGTTGTTCAATTAGAAATGTTTGTGAAACATATATATAGATGAAAAAAATAAATAAAAATTAAAATAAGATCAACTATTTGATTGAAAATAAATCATACTAAGTTAGATTTATATTGAAGATGTTTTGACAATGGGGGCTTAGAGAGTATCTTGGCTGTTTGATGCCTACCATGAGAAAATTTGATGACTGGTAACTATGATCAATTTGTTTTTAGTAAATAAAACCTTCAATGAAAATGACCTCATTAGTCTCTTCAAATTACCTCATTACCCCTTTGTGGTGGATGTAGTTATCGGTTGTCAAAGCATGTCATCAATTTTTTTCTCGCCTACCCTTATACCCGGATGCAAATATGCCATTATGGGGCAAAATATAATTTACCTTTTTTTGCAGGACTATTGGGAGGATTATTAATCATGATTTTAACTATTTTTCTATCTATATTGACCTATTTAAGCTTGGCATCTGGATTTTTTTGACACAGGACAGTTTTGTTTTTCTTAATTTTTTTTTTGTATTGATGTCGCTTATAATCCCAAACTATCCCCTCCTTTTCCCTTTAAGCCCCTGCCTTGACATCCGTCAATATCACTGTGTCAATGAGCGGGCTACATGTTGTCATCAACATGATAATGTTGAGATCTGCTGGTGTCCCGAAACCTTTCGAGCAATGGCTCACTTCAGGCTCGGACTAATCCCTCCGGGAGTGAAGCCAGACCCACTCGGCAACTGCCATGTTGACATTGTCAGTGGGCAGTTGGTGGCATGTTTCGGCTTTAGGATTCCATCACAAAGAAGATGAAGAAAGCGGAGGAGAAAGAGGACGGAGGCACATAAATCCGGTGGGCCCCTTATAACCGTGTTAATTTGAAAGTATGATTGGAGAGTCTGAGATTGGGTGTGCATTGCATCATTGTGGAGCAACTATTTGCCCAATAGGCCTGCAAAGTTGGGCTCCATGGTGTCCGGATATGAATCAACTGAGAAATGTTAGGCTTAGCTAGGGCTGATTTTCGTATAGTGGACCGACAGGCCAAATGTCGAACCACATAAAATATCTGTGTTTTCTTATGTGGTTTGCTTCCGTATATTTCTTTTGTGTTTGATTTAGTTCTTAAATATTTCTAATATTGTCTTTGCATTGAATCTATATTGTTTGCATTGATTTGCTGGGCTTCTGTCTATAATAACTGACATGAGTGTCCAAGTCTTAATCTAGGCAATTTTTTTTTTTTTAGTACCAAAAAAATGAAGACCACAATCTCAAATGTTAAATTTGATGTAGAGAAATTTGATGGCACAAATAACGCCAACTTATGGCAATGCAAATTTATGGTGTTTTAATTCCATAATAGTTGGATGTTGCTTTGGAAGACAACTCCACAGACTTCGTGAGCAGAGAGATCGAGGGAAATCGACGCCGTCTGGGTGGAGCCTCGGCACAACGCCTCTCCCTGGGCCTCCTAATCGGTCAGACATCAGTCTCGACTGGGCGTCCAGAGTCATCGACCGATGACCATTCCGAGACTGACAAGCGGTCTGACGGGTGGCTGGTGGTAAAGGTGCTGATGGGCACCATTGACGGAGGTGCCGACATGCACCCTTGGAGAAGGGGCCGACAGGCACCGTTGTGGAGGAACGACTGGGCTACATTAGATAAGATGCTAACATGCATCATGGTGGAGGTGCCAACGAGCACCATTGCGGAGGCACTGACGGGTGCCATTGGAGAAGGTGCCGATGAGCATTATTACGGAGGCCAGGGGGACTAGTCTTGGTGAACCTTCCTAGTGGTATGTGGAGGTGAATTATTTGCTCTAGCCCATTAGGTTAATTGGCCCAACCGACCTGTGCATAGGAGATCGAATGACAAGTGGCTTGTCGGCACCATTACGCATTGTTCCTTTCTCACCAAACTTTTATGTCGTCTTTGATCGTGCTCATGATGCCCCTATCTTGCACACAATGACTTTGGGAATTCGACTGACTTTCGAATTCTGAAACGTTTTGGAGTGAGAATACTCTCTTGAGATTTGTACATGCCTCTCCCTACTATATAAAGGGAGAGGCCTAGGTTTCTGAACAATAGAAATTTGGTGAGAGATCTTTGTGAAAGATTTGGAGAGCCTCGTTGGGATCGGATTTTTTTGAGGGATTTCAATAAAAATTAACCTGAGAGGAACAATTAAAATTTTTCAATAAATTCCACCCCTTGTTCTGTCATATGATGAGGGCATGCCTCGCAACCTTTTCAGGTATTCCCACCATTAAAATTGATCCTTCCTCGTGTTCAACCATATCATACTTCTCTAGAAACATTGATCTATATAAATGCCATTGATCCTTCCTCATGGTTACTCAAATGGCAAAAGGAGTAAGCCATAGAAAGTGACCCCCCCCCCCCCCCCCCCCCCTAACACCAAGCAAACACCATAATTTTTTTTTTCTTTGGTCCAAGCCTAGGCCCATTTTGTTTCGGGCTTTAAAGAAATGTTCCAAGCCCAAATCCGTATCAATGATTGGTCCTGGGTTGGACCTTGATCCAAATGCCATCGTTGACCAACTCTCTTCGGTGGGGTTATTTGGCATCAATCGAGCTTGTTACCATAGTTTTCTTACTCTACGTTTATACATGCTGTTGTTTTATAAATTATATTGTAAGTTAGTAATGACTATAAGAAACTCCTAGATTTTTCTCCGATAACTCATCAAATAAAAAATGTACATTTTTAGAGCCCAACTATTAAAGTGGACTGGGATTGGGCCGGCCCAAGGTTGACCCATTTGAGCTTCGGGCACAAATTAACTAGAAGCCCAAGCCCATATATAATTTTGGGTAAGAGGCCCAAAATGGTCGGGCTCAATCGAGACTGGGTCAGATTCGGGCCCGTCGACTACCCTAGTCCCAAACATCTTTGATTCTTTATCATCCAAGACGGTGGGCCCTCACCGCAAGACGAGTGAGGCCATCGATTGCGCACTGTCCGAGCAGCGATCATGGCGGTGCTATTCCGTTCTCCTCGCAATGAGAGGACATCTCATCTCCCCCCCGTGAAGTGGATCGCACACGGATACCCATCATTCGAGCCTACTGCCACCCTCTTCACCGCCTTTCGCCTTTCCCGTTCATCTTCATTCACACAACACTGAAAGTTTGTTCACTCTGCAAACAAGAAGCACACTAGCCAGGCCCCTCTAGATGACAAAGATTACTCATCAACCATAGAAAGCTAAGGGGGGACTTGGAGGAATAATAGTGGGGATGTAGTTGTAGTTTTTGTTTGGCATGATTTGAAGATATATGATATTTGTTTCATTTAGGTGGAACAATAAGATGATGAGCTAACAAAAGGCTACCATTAATTACTTATTTCCCACCAAAGGCTCTACTTTTTAAATCTCTCAATTCTTTATCACCTTTGCTTTTTTACAAGGAGGCAATGATTTGCCATGGCCCCAAAATATATGAGAGGAGAGAGAGAGAGAGAGAAAGAGTCTTATGGGTCACACCCCAAAGGATAGGAGTGGAGATGAAGTGAGTGCTTTTGAACCATCCATTCCTTTCTGTTTATTGCTATTTTGCCCCTAGGTTCACCAAACTTCATCAACCAAAAACTAGTAAGCTCATACATTGGAACGTTCTCTCTATGTTAGAGAGAGAGAGAGAGAGAGAGAGAGAGAGAGAGAGAGAGAGAGAGAGAGAGAGAGGAACTCCCATTTTGCAGCTTACGCTATGTCTTATTTATAGATTTATTGATTTAGGAGTTTTATTTTAGGGTTATTTTGACTTTACCCCCCAATCTTTGCCTTGAATTAGACTTTACACCCCCATATTTTCATTAATTAGACTTTACCCCCCAAAACTAACTGTTCCGTCAGCTCACCCCCCAAAACTTTTTTCACCCTTTCATGAAAGCTGACGGAAGAGTTAGTTTTGGGGGCTAAAGTCTAATTAATGAAACAATGGGGGGTAAAGTCTAATTCAAGGCAAAGTTTGGGGGGCAAAGTCAAAATAACCCTTTATTTTAGGGAAATTTTATTCATACCTCAAAAATCTGTAATTAGCCCTCATTTCCAACAAACTTGAACACACCCCATCTTTTTTTTTCATACCCCATTTTTATCCCAAAAATACCCTTCCCCCTTACACCCCACCTTCAATACACCCCAATTAAATGGCCCGCTCCAACTTGATTATACCCCAATCAAACACATACCCCTTTAAATATACACTAATTATATGCACTCTTGAATACACCCCACTCTTAAATAAACCCCCATGAAGTTGGCTGGTGCTTGAAGGCAGGGGTGGCAATCCTTGACCCGACCCGAACCTGACCCGAAGTTAGCCGGTTTAGATTTGGCCTAAACGGGTTCGGGTCATATAAGGGTCAACCTGATTGACCTGTTTATTTAATGGGTCGGGTTCGGATTTGTACTTATAGCCCAATTGACCCGACTTGACCAGTTTACCAAATGGGTCGTGTCAACCCGACCCGACCCGAGCCAACCCGACCCAATCCGATCAAAACCGGCCCAATCCGACTTGTCTTGACCCAACCCGGTAGGTTTACATGGTTCTGTTGAGCCAACCCGACCCGACCCGACCCTACCCGACCCGTTTAGTAAACGGGTTAAACAGGTCGGGTCGGGTTTGGGTTTAAGTTTTTGACCCGTTTATTAAACGGGTCGGGTTGGGTGTTTTGCCCTTATACCTATGTCTCAACCAGACCCATTGCCACCCCTACTTGAAGGCAGACGTAGGGCTGCAACTTAGACGGGCCAATCAGAACCCAACCAGAGCCCAACCCGAACCCAAGGGCGGGCTAACCTGAACCCAACCCGAGCCCAACTCAAATTATTTATCCTCTACCATATTGAAGCCGATCAACTCATCCCGCACAACCTGATCAACCTGGCCAACCCGACGGATTAGGCTAGGGCTAAGAAAATTCAAACAGACCTTGGTTTGGGTTGGGGGTACAAAAGATGCTAAATTAGGACTTTGAGGTTTGGGGTACAAAAGAAAAGGGCAATGTTGGTATTAAAGGATCGATGGGGAAGTTATTGAGAAACGATAGGGAGACGGGGGCTAATTACAAATTTTTGGGGTATGAATAAAATTTCCCTTAGTTTCTTGTGGTCATTTTGGATGGTCTCTCTCTCTCGTACGTGTTGGGCGCTTTCATGATAATTCCCGCCCGGATTGGGCCACCGCCACACTTCTACCTGCGCGAAACGCGTAAGCTGTTACAGAGATGCTGAGTGGGGCCCAGGGGCCCCACGAGTCCAATGATGCGGTCCGCCGCATGATTGGAGGGGGGAGCCGACCACCACCGTCCGACGTGGACAACACGTCCACATCCCCTCCGTACCGCCCCACTCTTACGGGTCGGGCCCGTCCCTGGCTTCATTTGCCATCCAATTCAACCACCGTCATTCCCGAAAGTGAACCTCCTCTAAGCCATCCACTTTTCCATCTTGATCGAGCCATCTTGATGTGACATTCAATCAACGGTCAGTATTTGGACTCACAAACAAGACACAACGACTTGAAGGAAAATTTGCTTCACCCTATCCATATCAGAAGTTGAAGATGGAAGATGGAACCTCTCCAACATGAAAGAGAGAGAGAGAGGAAGAATTTTTGACTTGGCTTCAAACTTGAAATCATGTCCAAGAGTTTGACATGAGAGAGACAGGCCAAGAAACCTTAAAGATCGATTGGTCGGTTATGCGCAGTTTATGCTCATCAACCAGCAATTCAAGCAATAAATATACCAAAATAAATAAGTAATAAATAATAAAAATATTTAATCTTCTTGCAAAATCTCATGCAATACTAAAGTAATATGCAAATTATCCATGTATTTTTTTAAAAATATTAATTTACATTATATGTTTAAAAAATATATAATTTAGTATTTTTTATTTATTTGACGTCAATTTTTTTAGATTTATTTATCGTTAGATATTCCTGTTCATTGTTATTTTTAGGGTAAATTACAAAAACTTCCCCTGAACTGGACACCTCATTTCATATTGGTCTCTCAACTTTATTTTTTAACAATTTGATCCCTGAAGTATGCTCCGTCTGCATTTAACCCCCTCCATCAATTTTTTATCTAGAAAATACCCCTATCAAGCTTCAATAAGACTCAAACTTGTTTTAAAATATTTAATTTCTGCTTTCAAGGAAAATGATATTTTTGGAATAAATGTTGATGGAGGGGGCTAAATGCAGATAGAGCATAGTTTAGGGATCAAATTTTCCAAAAAAAAAGTTGAGGGATCAATATGAAATGAGGTGTATAGTTCAGGTTTTTTTTTTTTGTAATTTGCCCTTATTTTTATTGCTAGAACAAGCCTAGCTTTTCATGCATGTTTTTTTTCTTCTAACTTCATCAATGTTACAAACACCTTCGTATTAAAGAATTTATTATTCAAAGCGTTGATGATTAAACACATTGATAAAGACGGTGGTTAGATTGAGGAGGCAAACTACATTGAGAAGCAGCACTTGTTTGGGGTTTATCAAAGAAACAAACAAATATTGATGTTGCAGTACTCCGCTATCGCCATAAAAAGTTTAGATCGATCATACATTCTCATTTGATAGATATAACTTTCTAGGATCTATAAATTCAATAATTGTTCACTTAAACAGATTTTAAAATTTATAGTTGGAATTTGGTTGAGAGGACTCATAAGAATTTATAGATACATTTCAGTCAATCTTATATCTTTTGGAGAAGCTCCTTTGTTAGCGAGGGTGAGTAAATCTATTTTGTTACTATTTTCATAGGCTTATTCTAGACAATCTTGTATTTTGTTTGCGAGAGTTTGTCCAAGTTCAATGTCTTTTTCATTCTAACCTACTAGCATATGCATGTATTACGCACATTTGCAAAGAGAATACCGGGAGCAAGGGTGCCTGCATTAGACGACTAAGGTTTTGTTTCGTTTTAGCAGGGTAGAGAGATTTAGTTTAATGAGAAATGGTATAAATCTAAGAGACATAAAGTAGTTGAGAGAGAGAGAGAGAGAGAGAGAGAGAGAGAGAGAGAGAGAGAGAGAGAGAGAGAGAGAGAGAGAGAGAGAGGTCCACTATATGACTTTTGCTCTTGAAAAGGCAAAAATAACCCATTCAGAGTTGATAAAACTCCCCTCTTTTAGGTTAATTTTTAACTCTTCTCTTTATCACCGACTTTTAGATAGGGTAATAGAGGCGGTGTATACCCAAAAGTGGAGAGTAATTAGCTCTAGGATAGACCATTTTATTGATAGACGACTCCTCTCTCTTTTTCTTCCTTTTTTTTTTGTATAGGTAAGAGAAGAAAAAGATTGATGCAGCTTGGATTTTTACAATTTTTATTAACAATTTAAGAACACGTGTCGGAAATGAGGTTTACTATGCATTAGGAAAAGATCTAAATATCTCCACGTCACTACTACCCTCTTTTATTATTTTTTTCAGGGATATCAACTAGAAAAAAAAAAATAATAAGCCCCTTTCTTATTTTATAGTAGAGATTATATATGTTTTTTTTATGGGGTCTAAATATGAAAAAGATCAATGGGGTTTGCTTCTTCTCTCCTTCAATATAAGGTGTGTCACTTCTTGTATCAGGTAATGTTGTAAAATATATATTTTTGGATATTTTGTAGTAGCCATGTTTTTGGCATGCCTAAAACATATAATGTGTGATTTGACATGACTAAAATGAATGGCAATTATATGAAATTATTTATACACAAACGCAAGCATATATGCTTTGTGAGGCGTAAAATGGAGTCTTATACCAACGAGCTCTTATCCGAGTGGTATTTTCCTCTTCCTTGTTGGTGAGGTTCCTTGTTCGACACCTGGTATGGACACCATGGATCGAACTTTCCTTCAAGGCTGTTGTAGCTAGCCTTGTTTGCGCACGCAAATCCTGGCCATTGATGTCATGTTCACGGGGCCGTGGAATTTAATAAAAGTAACAATTATGTTGCCTTCCCCCGTTTCAATCTTCTGACCTCGTTAAGTCCATGCTTGTGTAGGTTGACCTTGGTGAAAATATTATCATAAATTGTTAGCCAAGAGAAGATATTAGCTTTGAGTAGTGCCTTGCATCTCCAAAGATGCTTCGCAAAGGGACAGGAGGTGCCTCCAATGTTGAGAAATTTGTAAAAGGAGCTTACCGAGAATTTATCAATTCTATGCTTTAATGTCCTCTGCATAGTATTGTTATCTTCTCTAATACTAAGATAAGAGATATGGCGTGCATGCTGATGGCTGGGATTTTCATTGTGCCTTCTCCATGATCGAGCTGACAAGGCCAAAAATTTGATCTCCTACCTTTGTAGATGCATGGATCGAGAATGTGGCTGGAAGCGAAACCACACTACAAGAAAAGACAATTTCTACGACACACCAGAGCACCGCCAAAAGTGGTCATATTCATCACGAAATATCTTTTACAACGTTTCAAATTTCGTCGCTAAGACGTCGCCTATTTCCCGTCTGAGAATATTTTCGGCAACGCGATCAAATTGCATTGCCGAAAGCTTAACCAACCGCGACGCAATAAGCGTCACCGATTAAAACAAAAAACGTCGCTAAAATGGCCTCCTACGTCGCAAAAACAACTAACTTAAGCTTATATATAGAACATTTAGCGACACACCGTATGCATCGCCGAAAATAAAAACATTTGGTGACGTATATAATAGTGTCGCTAATAACTTCTAGCGAATAAATAATAGCGTCGCAGAATGCATACTTTGTCGTCGCATAATGTATACTTTTAGCGACGTAATAATTAAGTCTTCGAATTTATTCATTAAGCCAAATGTATATATTTGGCGATGCAATCATCGCGTTGCAGAATATACGAATTCAGTGACGTAATATATTACATGCGTTGCCAAAAGACAAATTCTTAATATTTTTTGGTTAAATTTTAAATTTTTTTTTTGAAATTTTTATACACATATATTCATCCACATACATTTCAATAAAAACAAAAGTACACAAGTATTCATTTAAACTCATTTAATGTCAAATAAAAATACTAAATTATTCTTCTAAGTACACATGTTTATCCACTCATTTCTATGAAGGATCAGTAATACAAAACCCGACATCCATAACAACTGAAGGACTACAAAAAAAAAACTCATATCGTTGATGATGATGCCGCATCTTTTCTGAAATGTTAAACCTTGCCACAAGCTTCTCTGGAACCTTCACTGGAAGTTTATCAAACCGTGCTACAAGCTTCTCTGTCCCCTTGCATTTGGTAAGCCCCAGTCCACGCCTTGTGCTCGGATCTGAAACTGCAAAGAACACAATGATGTTTTAGTTATTATGCATAACACAATAAAGATAAAAATTCTATACAAAAAATATTTTACAATTTCTACCAACGCTGCTGGCCTCGGTCGGTGGACTAGTTATATGTTCCTGTGGGGTCAGTATAAGCTGAGATTGTGCAGGCTGGGGTTGGAACCGTGTCCTCTCCGTTGGAGACACTATAAGTGAGAAAGTTGATGAAAGATGGATCTGTTTATGTTTGGGAGCCATTGGTGCGACCTGACAAAACAAAATGAGTCATAGATTTAACAAAACAATTAAGATATAAAAATTTAAATTTTTTCTAGAAGTTACAGTAATTTCATTGCAGTAATTTATCATTCTTGGCAATAAGTACCCCATCCAATGGAAGTAGCAATATAATATTGATTCTGGCGGTGTACACCCAATCAATGTAGCTGAAAGTCTAAAAAATGTGTATAGTTTGTGTTTGTACCACCTCTTGTTGTTCCATTATCACACTTAAATAGGGGTGTGCATCAATCCGAAACTGACCTATTTAGGCAAAACCCAAACCGATCCAAGTTGGTCGGTTTTGAGGATTTTCAAACCGATTCAAACTTAAAAAATAATAATTGTTATCAAATTATTAGGCCTAAATATGTTTTTTAACTGATTTTGAGTCATCCTATAGTATTGCAATAGTATTGCGAATATCCCAGCACAGTATATATAGATCCTAAAAACAATTCATAGAAATGATGTCAATATTAGCATTTCATGTAAAATATCATGATGCTATAGCGGAAGCCATTCATGTAAGAATGTAAAATGACTTTGGACTGGGAGCATTCTTTATTGTTTTCGGTGTATCATGTCATTAGACATTATCAAGCATGTCGAGGTTCCTAAATATGTATCCAAGTTTTGAAAAGAGGGTGAGGAGATCAAATAAAACCTTGATGGAATTGAGATAAGTTTTGAAAAGGGTACTTAACAGTTGTTTGTAAGAGAAAATAAATGACAGAGAATAATTGAACAATTTCTCCATACTGATGAGTTATGCGGCTTATGCCTTTCTATCATACTTATAGTGTAAGAGGTAGGTACCACTCTTCCTAGGAGGGGGATCCTTAAGTTATCCCATTTTACATGGGCACTCATTTGGACATATATCTCAGTTACCCAGGAGGGGGATCCTACTAGAAACAACCTTTACTCGATTATAAACAATAATGAGCACACTTCATTCACATCTGGTTGTTGGTTACTTGACTCTGACAGCTTAAAGAACCTAGTGCGTACAGATTTCAGCATCAGTTGCATGGGCTAATTTGTTCATCCCCTCCACATCTCAAGTTACTTATGCCAATTTACTCCTTCCTACCCCTTCATGAACCTCTAGGGTATAGTCAATTGTACACGTAATCAGATCACATAGAAGATTAAATCCATCAATATGTTTGATTCCAGTGGGGTCTACCATGCAAAAGTCTTTTAGATCAGACCCTCTCTAAAATCAAGGGAAGTGTTATATCTTAAACACGTCACAATCCTCCACCTGCTTCAATTTCATGCAGTCACATCTGCCCTCTTTAAGGTATATTTCAACTCTCAAGATTCTAATGCTTATTTAAATTATCAAGACCATAGCAGTTTTTGGCTTATTTTCAAGCTTAATTGTCAAAATAACAACAATTCTCTGTTTTTCATTCAAATTTTCTATCTGGCATCAGTACTATTTAACTAATTAAGATGGTGCATGCACATAATATAAATGTAGGAGAATATAATACATCTTGTACGTAGAGGATAGAGAGCGCATGTAAAATGAGCATATCAAACAGTGACACTTGTGGATGTAATATTTATGCAAAATCACAAAAGGAATAAATTAATTTAATATAATGATGGAGGCACGTGGCGTATAAAAACTACTGAAGTAATGGACTCATGAAACTGATTGACATTGTAAGCTAATGCATAATAAGATAAAAGAAAAAACGGTAACTATAGGGGCTGGAATATGAGAGGATGATTTTGGGCCATGTGGTATGTGAGGTGTGAATTTTTTTTTCAAAGGCTTGCATCCACTATTGAAGTTACTGGAAGAAAATTTTAAATAGCTACTGAAAGGAAATGATGTTGGCTGGTCGTAATCGTTATGATTATTATTATGAAAACAAATGAGTGGAAACATCAGGGTTTCAAATTACCTTTCGTCCTCCAGTGTAAATATAGTTTCCATCTTTTGAGAACATGACCTGAAAATGTAAAATTAATAAGCCATGATATAATTAAAACACATTATCATAACCATTTTAAACGTAAGAATCTTCAGCAGTACTCTTGCACACCTGAGTAACGCCACCTACTTGGCCATGTAAAATGTATAGAAGTTTCATGTTATCCTCCGCATATACTGCAGTAATCTGGCTATATCATATCATACAATCCCTTTTGATTGCCTTCTTTGAGATCGTTCAATTCTATCACTTTTCAACTATCATAATCAGTCTTTTTCGTAGTATGTAATTTGTTGTAATTCATTAACGTACCTCTTGTTTCAAACTTGGTCGGGAGAAGACGAAAGAGGCAGACAGGGAAGCAAAGGCGGTGGAATGCTTCTATTGATCACCTCCCAAACAAATAAAACATATTTAAGCGACGGGAGTGGGTTGAGGTTGAAACATGGAGAAGTAAACCCCTCGATCACCAACTTTTAGATAAACCTTTTTCGATAGAACCACAATTCCTCCTACTTCGATTATCACACAACCACCACTTCCAAGATGAAACCAAATCCAATATATCATACTCAAATTCAAGACAAGCCAAATGATAATCTACCTATAGAACCCCTAAACAAATAGAAAAAAGAACATGCTTATAATATCCATGATCAAGTGGAATAGAAACCAACAATCTCAACAACAAGCCATCTCAAAATTCCTCAAATACCACCTGATTCAAATCCAAAATTTACTAGTAAAAAAGAAACCCAGTTTGACAGCTTAATAGAATGAGAACCCCGCTAGGATTCAACCGTAGTAGCGACTTTTAGAGCTGTAGATTTTTCTAGACTTGGGAGGCAACAAACTTTTTTGAAGGAGCCCACGGACCTTTTTTGAGTTTCGTAAGTTCCGAATCCCATTTTCTCATGAACTTGTGGGATTTTTTGTAGATTTTACAGTTCGAAATATAAAAGTTTGAAGGATAGTGGATGTGGACTTTTAATTTCATGAATGATTTGGTTGAATTTCTTTTATTAGAAGGGGGTAATGGATCCAAACTATGATTGTTAATGACCTTGGGATGTATATGGGGGTGGCGAAAAAAACCAATAATCAAGAAAAAAAAGAGAGGGAGACTTAGTGCATGATAGGTCTCTGTTACTGATTTGTTTAGTGAAAAGCAACAAGATGTTTTTGCACCAGTTTCGTTCCCGAAAAAGATGTAGTTAAGCAAGTCCCTCCATTAACTTTTGTCTCCTTTAAATGACAAAAATGCCCCTTCAGAGCAAACCCCTCCGCCATTTTCGCTACAGTAATTCGTAGATTTTTGCTATAATGATTTAACTGTAGAAAAAAAAATTCCGACAAGATTTTAGGAAAAAATTGCTACGGTGATTTAACTATAGCAAAAGAATAATAATATGCGCAGATTGTTACTCAATCTGCAAAGATTGTTACTCTTTTGCTACAACGATTTCACTGTAGCAAAAACAAAAAAACAATGAGATTTCATAACTGTAGCAAAAGAGTAACAATCTGCGCAGAGTTGAACTCCACGGATTGTTACTCAATCTATGCAGATTGTTACTCATAAAAATTGTTACTAGCTCAATCATCCATGCTTGGTTTAGGTAGATTGTTACTCAATCATCAATCTGCACATATTATTTGCTTCATATTTGTTGAAAGTTTTAGAATTCATCCATGTTTTGTTTAGAGAGAGAGAGAGAGAGAGAGAGAGAGAGAGAGAGAGAGAGAGAGAGAGAGAGAGAAAGAGAGAGAGAGAGAGAGAGAGAGAGAGAGAGAATTATTTTTCTAATTGACACCAAATGATCATTAAATGTCATTGAATGCGTACTTAACTTCTGGTCCTATTCCAAAAGAGTGGAAGGGGAGAAAATGTATCGTCATAAAAAGATAGTATCATGCATGTTAAAAAAAATGAGTTAGTGAGTGAGAAAGAATACTAATTATGATAATTGACCACCTAATTATACATTACATATATGTCATTGAATCTGTAATTACCACCTATCCCGTACTAATCAGATTTTGTAAACTGCAACGTACGTATTTAAATGGACATCCCTTGAGACACATAGACGAATATGATGAGGACAGGTTGGATGCATCAAATCGCTAACTATGATACCACCACCCTTTTGCTGAACTCGTGCTTTTATTTCGTGTCATGTGCATGTTAACACCTTCTTTTGAGAAAGGAAGAGAATGAGTAATAAAATAATTTTATTATGACAGGTATTTGTAGTCGGTTTTTAATAGGATTAAAACCAATACATTGCTTTTATCTTTATAGTAGGTTTTTTAATGGGATATTATGGGAGAAAGCCTTGTTCACAAATGGAGAAGGATTCTTTCTCTTCAATGAGGTCCACGTGTCAAAATAAATGTGAGAGGCTCTATTTTAGTATTATACTATTATATTAGATATGAAGTAGAGTGAGGATTTCCAACAAACTTCAAGAAAAAATAAATTTTTAAATACTAGAAATTAGGATTTGCGGTTCCCAGATGAGAGAACGAAACAATAATGCTATGTGAAAGTATAATGTGTTGGAGTAGCCGAAGTCATGTGGTTGTAGTGATCAGAGTTGGGGAGTATGCGTGTTGGAGAAGCCGGTGTGGGGACGATTGTAACATCCGCCCCAAACACACAAGATATTGTCCGCTTTGCCCGTGCACACACGAGAACTTCCCAGGAGGTCACCCATCCTAGTACTGCTCTCGCCCGAGCACGCTTAACTACGGAGTTCTTACGAAATCCATAGCGGCGCACGGTTTTAAAACGCGTCTTCTATGTTTGGGAGGAAAAATTATATAAGTAGCTTAGGATCTCTTTCTCTCCAGGCGATGTGGGGCTAACTCATGGCCTTGTACACCTCACCTCACCTCATCCTTCTTGGCATTCCCGCCTCAGGAGTCTTGGCTATTGGCTCTTAGATCTTGGTCGTCACAATCCACCCCCCTTAGGGCTACATGTCCTCGTGTAGGGTTAGACCCCCCCCATCCTGAGGAGAACCGGCTCTGATACCAGCCATTTTGTAACTTCCGCCCCAAACACACAAGATATTGTCCACTTTGCCTGTGCCCGCACGAGAACTTTCCAGGAGGTCACCCATCCTAAACACGCGATCTAGTGCTTAACTACGGAGTTCTTACAAAATCTGTAGCGACGCACGGTTTTAAAACGTGTTTTCTATGTTTGGGAGGGAAAATTATATTAGTAGCTTAGGATATCCTTCTCTCCAGGCGATGTGGGGCTAACTCATGGCCTTGTACACCTCACCTCACCTCATCCATCTTGGCATTCCGCTCAGGAGTCTTGGCTCTTGGCTATTGGATCTTGGCGTCACAACGATGGTGGTCGCCGCTATATCATGATCAGAGAGGTGAATGATTTGAGAGTTCGAGATTTGAGCAAGAACCTTAGGACTATGAAGTTGGGTTTTGTCCCAATGAAGCCCGCACCTAGGAACCTAGATCCAAGGCCCTAACTCGAGACCTCATCAGCCTACTAGGACAGGTGAGCGCCCAGACTAGATAGTGCAAAGGGGAGGGGTTGCAAGCTTCACCCGGGCATTTGCTTTGGACACCTGAAATTCTGCACGTGCGGGTTGGTCGTGGGTCGCGGCTTTTGGCCAGTTTTTTTTTTTAGCTATTTTGAAGATCAAGGGCATTTGTTTGCTTCCCTATTTAAGGGAGGCAAGAGTGGCTCTAGGGTTAGAAGTGAAACTTTTGGGGATCGTCGACAACGGCTATGGTAATGGGTTTAAGATCTTCTATGACAAGAGGAAGTCGCAGGAGAAGTTGGGGGGGGGGGGGGGGGGGGGACGCCGGCATAGAGCTATCCTCTTGGACTCTTGAATCTCAAGACGGCGTGCGATGACACGATAAGTGTTCTTCTTAGTAGAGGACTGAGATCAAGTCATGGTCGAGGAGAGACGGAAACCCGGTCTAGGGTTTGCTGCGTAGAGATCTGAGGGGAGAATAGAAGGAAATTAAGTAGAGCGGAAGAAGGAAGAAGAAGGGGAAATGAGAGGATGTGGTGTGCGGATCTTCTCTAAGTTATTCGATGTGTCTATCGAAGAGGATAGGAAGAAGATACGGTATATGTATCTTCTCCAAGTTCTTTAACGCGAGTTTCTTCTCTAGAGTGCTTCCATCGATCTTTTGGTGATTCTTCGGTAATCTTTGCATATCTCGATCGGTAGATGGTGGTTCTCTACTTCGTATATGTGTGATGTGTGAGAGTAGCAAGATTAGATTTAGCGGGGTCCAACAAACGAAACCACTGCTTGGTGTAATTCTTGCCAGTAGAAGGGACTCGATCCGAAAACTCCCGTTTTTTTTTAGAAACTCCAAAAAGTACCAATTAACCAACTCCCCCCTAGTTTTATATATGCCCCCTTTCTCTCAAAGGAGGGAGAGAATACATCACTAGTCTCATCACTTTGTTGTTGCCGTTGACCACCCTTTGTGTCACTTGCTATGGTTGTTAATTAGTGGAATCACTCGATAACATGAGTCCATTGGGGCTTAGCACAATCCCACCCAACAAATCCAGTCATCATCAAGCTAGCCAGTACAGCCAATGGAGGTTGGCAGCTCGAGGTAATTAGGTGGGACGTCGCAAAGAAAACAAGAGAGACGCATCGATCATGCTCAACTACAAGGGGTGCATGCACGGTTCCCCAAACAACAATCTCCACCCAATTATCTGCTTCATGTCAAGACCGATCCCCCAAACCCTTGAGTGATAAGGTGGCAAAAAGTCTCGAGAGATAGCTGTTGGCCGGTTGCATAAGATTAGAGAGAGAGAGAGAGAGAGAGAGAGAGAGAGAGAGAGAGAGAGAGAGAGAGAGAGAGAGGGGGGGGGGGGGGGAGAGAGAGAGAGAGAGAGAGGTGACGTCATCCAATTGGGGGAGGGGTGGTGGTGGTGGGGGGTGGGCGGTCCTTCATTCCATCAACCCACGCGCAATCGAAAGGGGGTCCTCCCTCTTTTATACCCTCCTCCCTATCTTTTCTCGTTTCTCTCTTCCAACCGAGACCCCACCCCCCATTCCTTCACTTCTCTCCTCTTCTTCTTCTCTCTCTAAACGAAGAGGACTGCAACGGTGCCTGAAGGTGAGTCTCGGCAACCAAGATGGATTCCTCTCAACACATGCACGGGTGTGACTTCTCTAGAAAGCTGGCTTCATGACTTTGATCTCTAGATAGTCCCAACCAACTATTTTCATGCAGATTTTAGGGTTCCAAGCACTAGTTTTTTTTTGTTTTTTTTCCTTGGAATTGTGTTTTACGTGATCGACGACGACATCTTCATCTCTAGCTAGTTTTCGCTTTCTCTTCATTTTTATTTTCTATGATCGAAGCAAGAGACCTTAGAACTATCTTTTTATTATCATGGGATCTCACCCATCTTCGACATTTTATTTTTTATTTTTGGGAATTACCTCTTTGTTTGACTGTATTGATTTCATTTAATGTATGTTTGGGATGTTAGAACATTAGGACTTCTCTTGTTTTTGTTTTTTTAATCAACACCGCATCTTAATTTGTCTTAGGGTTCTTCGGAGATAAAGTTCGTCTTTTGGTCCATAATTACTTGAAGTGGTAGATCGTTTTAATTGTAATTACATCTAATCATTGCTCAAAGGCTATAGTTCATGGTTTTTTTTTCTCTCTCTCTCTCTCTTTGTCAAATCTGACAATGAGAGTTAGTTATTTCCCACAAGTGCTGGTGATCGAGTACTGCAGATGTGCCATGGAAATCAAGGCAGAGGGGACAAGAGGTTCAGAAGTCGAGAGTCCCCTCTTTTGGTTTGAGGTAGCACTTCTCGTAGACTCTTTGGCAGGCCTGGTTGAAGAGCCTGTCCCTCCCTCCCTCCTCCCCTCTCACCACCTTTCCTTTTATTTACCCATGAGCACAGCAGCGCGTGCTGTCCCTCCAACATACGTCACCCCACTTGTCGCCATTCTCGTGGGGAGGGCTTCACCCTGTTGAGCCCCCTCACTCATCCTTTTCCCTTCTTGTCTCTTCATGCCTTCCTAGAACCACCACCCTCTCTCTCTCTCTCTCTCTCTGTCCTAGCTATAGAACCACCACCCTCTCCCGAGCCTCTGCTCTCTCTCTCTCTCTCTCTCTCTCTCTCTCTCTCTCTCTCCTCTAGAACACCCACCCCCCCCCCCCCCCCCCCCACCCCCACCCCCCCCCCCCCCCCCCCCCACCCCCCCCCCCCCCTCTCTCTCTCTCTCTCTCTCTCTCTCCATAAAGGTCCCAAACCAAATGAAAGGAATTTGCATGAGAACTAAGGTCTCCCAAACTAATCTGAATTATCCTAATTTGGAAATTATTCATATTTAAGAGAAGAGAAGAAAAGGTGGGTATGTGAAATTTACTGTATATTTTCTCTCTGCAACTCTCCTTTCCCTTCTTGTCTCTGCATGCCTTCCCTTTAGACACCCTCATCCTTTTTTGGTATGGTTTTCTTTAGTACTAGTTTTCTACCTCTAGAACCACCACCCTCTCTCTCTCTCTCTCTCTCTCTCTCTCTCTCTCTCTCTCTTTCTCTCTCTCTCTCTCTCTCTCTCTCTCTCTCTCTCTCTCTCTCTCTCTCTCTCTTCTAGCCCTAACACCACCATCCTCTCTCTTCTAGCTCTAGAACCACCTCCTCTCTCTCTCTCTCTCTCTCTCTCTCTCCATTTCTTGTAATATAAGATCCCAAACCAAAGGAAAGGAATTTGCATGAGAAGTATGGCCTCCCAAACTAATCTGAATTGTCCTTAATTTGGAAATTATTCATATTTAAGAGAAGAAAAGAAAAGGTGGGTATGTGAAATTTACTGCATATATATTCTCTCTCTGCAACTCTCCTTTCCCTTCTCTCTTTCTATATTGTTGCCATGAATTTAATAGAGCACGTGTTCTTGAAGAATCATTTCCACCATTCACACCCTCATGGGGACAGCATCATTAGCTGGAACAGCTAGGAGCCATGTCTCTGCTGGCTCTTGTTCACACCCTTGCACTACCAACTGAGGCCACGGCTTCACTTGGATCTCATCAAACACCAAAACCCACATCCCAGTTGCCGTCTTATATTCAGGGTTTAGAATGCTGAGTGTCCTGGGGATGGTGATTGTTTGGGAATTGTGAATCCGGTGCAGGAGATGGATTCCGCAGAGCCTTGCGTCCCTCCTGGATTCCGATTCCATCCGACCGATGAGGAGCTGGTGGGCTACTATCTTAAGAAGAAGATGGCTTCTCAAAAGATAGATCTCGATGTCATCAGAGACGTCGATCTCTACAGAATCGAACCATGGGATCTCCAAGGTTAGCACGACGATTGATTGAGCATCATGTTCATCGATCTATTGATTTCCTCCGAATATTGGGATTCTTGCCAGGAAATCCTTGCTTACTTTGTTTCGATGCATGTAAAGAGCGGTGCCGGATCAGGTACGAGGAGCAGAGCGAGTGGTACTTCTTCAGTCACAAGGACAAGAAGTATCCCACTGGTACGAGGACCAACCGGGCGACGATGGCCGGGTTCTGGAAGGCGACCGGGCGGGACAAGGCGGTGCGCGAGAAGAACAGGCTCATTGGCATGAGGAAGACTCTCGTCTTCTACAAAGGAAGAGCACCCAAATGGCAGAAGACAGACTGGATCATGCATGAGTACAGGCTTGAGTCTGACGAGAATGCACCACCTCAGGGCAAGCTCAATGAATTAACCTTCTCTCTCTCTCTCTCTCTCTCTCTCTCTCCTCTCTCTCTCTCTCTCTCTCTCTCTCTCCCCATGTGTTCTGAACTATGCTATGATGAATCTCTTTAAGGGTTTTGTCTAACAGAAGTTCTTTATCAATGGTAGTATGCCCTTTAGCCAAAGTCTACAAATTTTTTTTTTGAGAAGCAAAGTCTCATACAATAACTTGCAAAAATTCATATATTTGAAGCATGCAACACCTTTTTCTTAGGTGTTACAAGTAACATCTTTTTCTATCTCAACAATTATTTCTGGTCCAAACATTTGTTTAGTTTAATTTCATGTCTTTTTAGTAAATGGTAGTTTTTAATTGGGGTTTTTGTAAATTTCTCCCCAACTAATACACTAATTAACAAAACCCCCCTCACTTTTTTAGTAATTGCAGAAACCTCCCTTAATTACACAGGTGCGCGCAGTGCAATATGTATGTACTGCAACTGCATACACGCAGTACATACCACACCTATATACATGAGGGAGGTTTCTATAATTATTAAAAATTGACACATATTTTGATAATTACTCTATTAGTAGGGGAGGAACTATGATCTATTTGATTCTTAATTCTTTGCCGAGTATATTCATGTTGAGTTTTTCCCATTATCCATGTAAGCTTTTCGATATATTTTCTAATAATTTCTTTTAATATTACTATAATGCATGCATTTGATTATTTGAAGCACCTCTTTAGTGTGTAAGTATTTGTTCGATAAGGATTGTACCAAATTCCTTGTACAACTACACATGCTTCGATTATCCTTCACTACCTCATATGTACTCGTTGGAGGCCCTGAAAGTCATCACAAGCACTGCATGAAGATTTAGAACTTTTTTATCTGTTATTCATGCTCATTAGGAGCCCACAATGTGAACTAATTGAGCTTTCAGCTTTGTTTGATATGGTTGAAGCGTGAATGGAATATACCAAATGTAATTAGGAATAATTTCATAATATGATTGGGATGTAGTCACTCGACGTGCCGAAGGTCCCTGAGGTACGAGTATATATAGATGGTTAACCATCAGGCCATGTAATTTCCTGTACCGTCTTTTATTTTTGCCTATGAACATAGTGAAAATGGCTGCGATGAGTAGGTTGAACAAATTAACCGAACCTCGTTAAATGTACCTTTTTGGTTGTGTGATTGCATCTTGCAGTACTCTTTCGTTTATGCATAACAAAGATCATGTTAACAGTATAAATGACCAATTAATTATATGCACGAATTAAGAAGTGCACTACTATCTAGCTACTTTTTTAAATAAAATGAGCTTAATTAAACTTCATCACTTATAAACCTTGCTCTATACCAAAGTGGTGGATTTTTATTGACTTCTTACAAACAAAAATTCACTACAAATCAGAATGTGTATCATGGTAAAATGGTTAGGATTGACAGAGACTTGAAGACACTTGAAGTATATTCGATCTATGCTCATTAATTTGAAAATTAAAGAAACTTCGACCCAACTCACATAGTAAGAACTTTTTTTTTGAGAAATCACATAGTATGAATTAACTTTTAGATCTTTGCTCTTTATAATTCACTTCCATATGAAAATCTTCCTTCTTTCAAACATCTCTTTTCTTGTAGGAAGAAGGCTGGGTTGTATGTCGGGCATTCAAGAAACGAATCAACTGTCAACCAAGGAGCGTAGTCGATCCGTGGGACCCCACTTACTGCTACGATGATCCCTGCAGAGTGTCCTCCACGATCGACCCAAGTGGATATCTCCAGAAGCAGACGAGGAGCTTGATGTGTAAGCAAGAATTCGAGTTCGATCACCTCAATTTATTGAGCTCAAACCACTTTGTCAGCTCCCCGCAGCTCGAGAGCCCCTCGCTGCCATTGGCGAAGCACCCGAGCCTACTCCCATTGCTTCTGAGAATGAAGATGAAGAACAGGTGAGAGAGTTGAATGACGTGGAGAGGGTGACAGATTGGAGGGCCCTCGACAAGTTTGTCGCGTCCCAGTTGAGTCAGGAGGATGGATTCGGGGCGAACACGCGATCTAGTG
>CANTAL010000060.1:1247500-1415508 GCA_947650365.1 Chamaelirium japonicum | reverse complement strand
AAAATTACATAATAATTCTTCAATTACATCAGTACACCAAATGCTGGATTGCAGAAACTTCCTGAGTATATTTCACTACAATCATCACATGCATGACGCTGCAGAAGCTGTTAGATACCCTCACCCCAAAACCTGGGTCATAAGGGGAGGCCTACATAGGGTATATGACGACAACACTGCCCAGCCCGCTAGCTGATGGGGAACAAAACTCCAAACGGTTCGGTCCTTGTCACGCGGGTAGGCTCCCACTTGGCCTAACAGGCATAAGTTAAACCTGCTCTGATACTAGGTCAGATTCTTTCACACCAAAACCCAGGTCATAAGGGAAGGTCTACAGAGGGCATATGAAGACAAACACTACCCAGCTTGTGGGGAACTAAACTCCAACAGATGCGCATAGTTATGTAGGGATATATGCATCCATCCACCTTTATCTCAAATTTCACTCAAAATTAATAAATATGTACAATTTCAATGATTATTTACAACAACCATGGGAGCTTTCATTGTCTAATATGGATTGCCAAGCATTATAGATGACAAATGGAGAGAACATTTAGACGAAAGAGAACGAGGTTCCACAGATAAAGAATTTTTGTCTTCATTCCATTCGATCATTGGGCCGCAGCAAAATGATTAAAGATCGTCTCCAACGTCGATTGACTGATGCTGTACTCTTGGATATCAAGTTTATCCCTGGGTAATAAAATAACAAGAGTGAGAAGGTGAGAGAAAGAGGGAACACAAGAGCAGGTGTAAGCTACATTAACTGGCTGTCCATTACCTGTTGTGCTCTATATGTCCAAATATGTCAGCAAGAGAGGAGTCTACCCCATATGACAACTGCAGCACACATCGGATATAGATTCAGCAACGGAGGCATCGACAGGGAGAGAACAAGCTTGAAATTTTCTCTATGAAGCAAAACATTGGATAGAAATTTTCGCATTGATCACAAGACTATAATGTTGCTTGCCTACCTATCAGTCAACAACAACAAAAAAGAAAGGTCGACCGCGAGGACCTTAAGTTGTCCTAAAAAATGGCCATTGTTAGTTTACTCATTTAGTAAATCATTATTTAGAGTGGTGGTGAGGAGATTGTTAGTGGGGTTACAACTTGGGCGGGTTGGGTCGGGTAGGGGTCAACCCAAGCTAAACCCAAGGGATAGAACCCTTAGCCTGTGGCCCAATGCAACCTGACCTTTACTCGAGCTGCCCAACACATGCCCAACCCGAGTAGAAATTTCGATGCTCGGGTTAGCCCAAGTAGGTAGTTGATCTGAATTAGGCTGATTCCAGTGCTTACTTCTAACACTTCTTGAAGGTTTTGACCTTGGAGAAATAAAACAACCCCTAATTATCCATACTAAAAATACATGTACATCTTTCATTGAAATTCTATCCTGAATTTCTCTTTCATGCTGGCTCAACTACTTTACCAATATATCTATATAACATGGCACGTCAGTTTTGTGCTGACTAGACAAAATGGAAGCTGACTAGGACAAGCTGATTGGACAAAATGAACCGAATAGATTTAACCATTCGTTCAAAAACCAACGCACAATCTCTATTTCCCCGGCAACCAACTCCCTATGGGTTTCAAATCTCGACCCATTTAAACTGCACTAAACCCCTAAAATCCCGGCCCATTTAAACTACACTAAACCTGACCGTTCATCCCGTGATCTTCTAGGAAGCACGGATACTCCAAAATACATGAAGTATCCGTACCGGATACGTATCAGACACGGATACGGCCCGGATACAGCTCAGATACATGTCCGATATGTTTCGGCCGTATCCTGGATTTAAAAACCCTGAAATCGGTAGGGATGCATCCCGGATACGGCCGGGATACGGGAGGGATACGCGGATTACGGGTTTAATGTTTAGTTGGATTGAAATTCGAATTTTTTTTAAACCCGAACCCGATCCCAAATCTAAAGGCAAACTGTACAGTCGGTATTATTGGGTTTGGGCTTGGGTTCAGTTAAAAGTTAAACCCGAACCCGAACCCGAACCCAAACCCAAACCCAAAAATAACCCCCCCCCCCCTCTGTTCTGTACACGAGTGAGGGGAGAGGGAGAGGCGAGGGCTGTGAGGCTATAAACCCACCTGCTGAAATTTCGGCTGCCCCAAACCATCGGGTCGATCTCGAGGAATCCATTCGAATAGAGACAACTGCGATTGATCGATTATAGGGGGAGGGGGAGTTGGTTGCGCCGAAGACGCCCACTTCGTGCCAATCGGCATGGGCGAGATCATCGAAAATGTTTTGTTGCCGAAGGCGTTCAGGTGTGTTGTCACCGAAGGCGCCCCGCTGCAGTGTCGACAGATGTGCTGCCGCCGATGTGATTGATTGATTATAGGGGGAGGGGGAGTTGGTCGCGCCGAAAGCGCCCGCTTCGTGCCAATCGGTACGGGCGATGAAATGGGTGTCCCTATGAATACCAGTGTTGTCGAAAGTGTTTTGTTGCCAAAGGCGTTCAGGTGGGTTGCCGCTGAAGGTGGCCCGCTGCATGCCGACAGATATGTTGCCGTCGAAGGCGGCCCGCTGTAGTGCCGACAGATATGTTGCCGTCGAAGGCGACCACTGCAGTGCCGATAGGCACAAGCATGCGCTAGTAAAACTACAGTACATGCCACACCCCACAGATGAACCTGTTTAACATGGGTTACAACTTACACTTATCCTACTTTCTTGGAAGGTTGGAATATAGTATTTGGGTATTGAAACCTTGCGGTCTGGGATTATGATGCATGCATGTCTGGGTGACACATTACATATCAACATTAGGAATTGGGTTAAGTGCTTGAACCCTTAGCCCGAGCTCAACCCAAGGTTAGTTAGGATATAAGTTTTCCAACCCGAACCCAACCCGATCTCAAAAAAAGTGAGCCCAAACCCCACACAAGCTCGGATTGGGCTTGTGTTGGGACGGGTTAAACTCGCCTGAGTTGCATGCCTAATTGTTAGTGTTAGATACCCTCACGCCCCAAAACTTGGGTCGTAAGGAGAGGTCCACAGGGGGCATATTAAGCGGGTGATGGGTGCCTCCCTCACCGATGTGGGACTATTTGTCAACACTCCCCCTTATGCGGAGCACGCGTGGCAAGGATCGTCCAACGCGGAGCACGCGTGGCAAGGCACGATCGATGGGGAGCATCCAGAGCAGGAGCTGGAGCGGGAGATGGGCCAGCTCTGATACCATGTTAGATACCTTCACACCCCAAAACCCGGGTTGTAAGAGGAGATTCACAGGGGATATATGAAGCGGGTGATGGGTGCCTCCCTCACCGATGTGAGATTATCCGTTAACACTCCCCCTCACGCAGAGCACGTGTAGTAAGGATCCTCCCACGCGAAGCACACATAGCAAGGCACGATCGATGGGCAGTACCCCTGTGGACCTCCCCTTAAAACCCGGGTTTTAAGGCGTGAGGGCATCTAACATGGTATCAGAACTTCAGGGTTTTTTCCACTGCGACGACGGCAGCCCCGCACCCGGCTCCTCCTCCGATCACCTTCACCGGCAGCCTCTCCCACACCGGCAGTCCCTCCAGCCCCCTCCCGCACCGGCATCCCCTCCGACCCCCCTTCAGCAACTCCTCCAGCAGCCCCTCCGGTTCTCTGGCAGCTCCTCTAGCAGCCCCTCCCGTACGACAGCCCCTCCAGCACTCCGGCAGACCCTCTAGCCTCCTCTCGCACTCGATTCCCCTCTCCGGCAGCCCCTCCAGCACCCGATTCCTCCCTCCAGTAGCCCCTCCGGCCACCGCAGTCACCCGATCCCACCCTCACCCACATCGGCAGCCCCTCCGCCCCCCTCCAGACACTTGCTCCTCCCCCCACCGGCCGACCCCCTTTCCGATTCCTCTCCCGCAGCTACCAGATCCCCCCTCACCTGCACCGGTAGCCCCCCTCCAGCCACCCCATCTCCTTCTCACCCGCACCGGCAGCCCCCTCCAGCCACCCCATCCTTCTCTCACCCGCATCGGCAGCTCCCACAGCCCCGCAACCCCCTTTTCGACCCCGTCATCCCCTTTTCGACCCCTCTACTTAGTCGGTTCCCTATAATTTCTCGTTGAGGGTTTTTGAGGGCACTTCTACACCCGCCATCTTGTCTCCTCACTTTTCCGCGATGATGGCATCTCCTGACACTATGGCCTTCCATCATGCTCATCCGCCACTCCGATTTGAGGGTGTTCTCGGACCGAGTCCCTCCATCGAGACAGTCGGTCGTGGACGTGATTAGGCTCTCATTCGCCATGGTGACGACATTGCTGCTGCTATCGATCCAGCACATCCGGCAACCTCCTGTCACCACTACTGTTCCACCCCGGTCTGACTTCGATCGTTTTCAGTGACTTGAGAAGCTACTTCTCCGGTACCTCGCCTCCACCAGCTCTTCGATAGCTCACAGCTTATCTACCACTCCTGGTACTACTGCTCCATGGATCTTCGACTCGGGTGCCTCCTGCCACCTTACCTTCGACTCTTCCGTACTCACGGACTGTAGCCCTGCTCCCACCAACCCGGGGGTTCGCACTGCTGACGGGACTCGTGTACCCATTTCACAGTATGGATCCATCACCCCTGTCTCCGATCCCACTGGTCGCCTGACCTTGCCACTTGTTCACCATGCTCCTCTCTTAAACATTAATTTAATATCTGTTAGTTCTCTTTGTGACTCGGGCCTAACTGTTATATTTACTTCTTTTTATTTTATGTAGGATCCGCAGACAGGTCATCTTCAGGTTCCCACTTCAACTCCTTCCACTCCGTCAGCTCTGTTTGTCACCTTTGATGCGGACTTGTGGCACAGAAGGTTAGGTCACATATCCAGTGATCGACTCCAAACCGTTTTTCGCTCTGGCGCTTTGGGTCGGGTGTCCTCCCCTCTCTCTGTCTGCACTGGTTGTCGCTTAGCAAAGCACCTTGCTCTTTCCTTTTTTGCTAGTGCTTCTCGTTCCAACGCCCCTTTTGATCTCGTGCACTCTAACGTATGGGGTCCTGCTCCAGTTGATTTCTTTATTGGTTTTTTTGTATTATGTGAGCT
The DNA here is from genome assembly GCA_947650365.1 of Chamaelirium japonicum. Lineage (NCBI taxonomy): Eukaryota > Viridiplantae > Streptophyta > Magnoliopsida > Liliales > Melanthiaceae > Chamaelirium > Chamaelirium japonicum. The sequence goes on along the minus strand of CANTAL010000060.1, from coordinate 1,410,445 downwards.
TCATAGATGATTACTCCCGCTGCACCTGGGTCTATCTCATGCGTTGCTGCTCTGAGATTCCTCATATTTATAGGACCTTCACTATTATACTTCACACACAGTTTGGTCGACGCATTATACTTTTCGGTCTGATTGTGCTCAGGAGTATCTTTCTTCTGAGATGTGTGAGATCCTTCAGACTCACGGCACTCTTCACCAACAGTCGTGCCGCCACACCCATGAACAGAACGGAGTCGCCGAGCGCAAACATTGACATGTCCTCGAGACAGTGCGAACTCTACTTTTGTCTGCTTCGGTTCCATATTCTTACAAGCCGAAGCTATTCTGACCACCATTCACCTTATCAACATCACTCCATCCTCTACCCTCTCTGGTCTTACACCGTACGAGCTGCTTTACTCCACACCCTCGGACTACTCTCTTCTTCGTAGCTTTGGGTGCATTTGTTTTGTACTCCTCCCTCCCCATGAGCACACCAAACTCTCTACTAGGTCTGTTAGATGTGTCCACTTGGGGCTCAGTTGGGAGCACAAGGACTATCGGTGCTATGATCCCTTGGTTCGCAGGATCCGTGTCTCTCGTCACGTCTTCTTTGTTGAGGATGTCTCGTACTTTTCTACTGAGTCCCGGGATCTTCCCTTACCGCTTGTGCCACCCTCTACGCCTCCACCCCCTCTCACCATCCCCTTCCTACCTCCGTATCATGCTTCCACGCCCACGTTTGTGCCCTTCCCGGTTAAGCCTCCCCTACATTACTAACCTCCACCTCCCCCGTCTATGCCACCTCCCTCGCCACCTACACCTACACCGCCACCTCCCCCTCCCCCTCTCTCGTTTCCCCCACCACCTCCACCTGTCATGTGTGTCTACGACTCTACGTTCGTCGCTCCATAGTACTTCCCACCAAAACTGTCACCACTGGTACTCCTTTGCCTGCAGCTATTCCCACCTCGCTGGCCGCGGATCCTGGTCCTGTTCGGTGCTACCCTACGCGCGAACATCACCCTCCTGACAGATATACCTACTTTCCCGATAGGTTTGGCTACTTGCCTTTACCTCTGAATTTTCTGACCCCTCTGGCTACTCTTTTGTTGCCTCCTACTCTCCGTCTTACCAGGCTTTTCTTACTGCCCTTCACACCCACCGAGAGCCCTAGTCGTACCTTGAGGCAGCTTTACACCCAGAGTGGCGACATGCCATGTCAGTGGAGCTTGAGGTTTTTCAGCAGACCCAGACGTGGGATCTTGTTCCTTATCCCTTCGGCGTGGTGCCTGTTAGTTGCAAGTGGATCTTCAAGGTCAAGACTCGACCTGATGGTTCCATTGAGCGACACAAGGCCCGCCTCGTTGCTTGTGGCTTCTCTTAGGAGTATGGGATTGACTACGAGGAGACGTTTGCTCCAGTTGCTCGGATGACTACTGTGCACACCCTTTTAGCGTGGCAGCTACTCGAGAGTGGCCTCTCCATCAGATGGATGTCACAAATGCGTTCCTTCATGATGACCTCTCCGAGGAGGTATACATGGCTCCTCATCCGAGCATTTCTGTTCCTCCAGGGTACGTTTGCCATCTGCGCCAGGCTATCTATGGGCTCAAACAAGCACCTCGGGCATGGTTTGAGCGATTCCGCAGTGTAGTTCTGGCAGCTGGATTTGTAGAGACTCTAACTATGCTCTGTTCACCCGCTCTTCCAGTCAGGGTATTGTTGTACTGCTTTTGTATGTAGATGATATGATCATCACTGGGGATGACAATGCTACCATAGCATCCCTTCAGCGTCACCTCTAGAGTCAGTTCGAGATGAAGGATCTAGGCCCTCTTTGAGACTTTTTTGGCTTTGAGATTGTCCGATCAGCTCGAGGATTGTTGATCTCCCAGCAGAAGTACATCTCCGACATTTTTGCTGAGGCTGCTCTTACTGACTCTCGTACTGCTGACATGCCCATGGAGCTTAACTTGAAGCTCCTCTTTACAGATGGTGAGCCTCTCCCGGATATTTCTCGTTACCAGCGGCTGGTTGGGATGCTCGTTTATCTCACCATGACTAGGCCTGACATTGCCCATGTCGTTGGAATTGTCAGCAGTTCATTCAGGCTTCTCGCTCAGTTCACTTTGCAGCGGTCATTCGGATTATTCGGTATCTCCATAGCACCGTCACTCGTTCGCTACTATTTCCCTCCACATCTCCATTGGTTCTGTATGCTTACTCCGATGCAGATTGGGCTGGAGATGTTGCTGCCCGCCACTCTACCACCGGCTACTGTGTGTTCCTTGGTGATTCCCTCATTTCTTGGCGCAGCAACAAACAGGAGTCTGTTGCACGCTCAAGTACCGAAGCCGAATACCGGGCTATGGCTTCCACCACTGCAGAGATTGTCTAGCTTCATAGCCTTCTACTCGACTTGGGAGTCAGGATTTCCGAGGCTACATCTCTATTCTGTGACAACCGGAGTGCTATTTAGATTGCTAGCAACCCAGCTTTTTATGAGCGGACCAAACACATCGAGGTCGACTGTTATTATGTTCGGCAAGAGTTTCTTGCAAACATCATCTCCTTGCAGTTCATTCACTCAACGGAGCAGGCAGCTGATTTTTCCACAAAGCCTCTTACGATTGCTCGATTTCGTCATTTTATAAGTAAACTCTTGGTACATGATTTACTGTGAGTTTGAGAGGGAGTGTTAATGTATATATTGGGTTGGGTTCTATGTACAGTCGGGTCGGGTTGCTTGTGTATTCATGTACATATATATTGGGCTTGAATCCCTCAATAGAGAGTATTCTATTCTCTCCAAATCCTAGCCGTCATCTCCTAACAGTTAGAAATAATAGGATGTGAAGAGTGAAGACAATTAAAAGGTCTAAGGTAGAAATAAGTCATAAAGAAAGGAGAGGGAGAGGTGGTGGATCATTTCGAGAAATGCTTCTGCATTGTCCTAAGAGCTATGCAGTCAAAGTCGGTAGTCGGCCCCTAGTCGGCCAAAGACCGACTAGGACTAGCCGGGACTAATGCGGGACTAGTCGGCCAAAACTTATTCTAACCCCTCCCCCTTCCCTAAACATATATGATATATGAACTAGCATAAATGTCAATAATTATATGATATTAGTCGGTCAATAACAATGCATGCCTTTACACTTCACAGCATGGGTATAATTAATAAGTAACATAACACAATTGTATTGGCTTCATACCCATGTCAGAAGACTTCGAAGTCAGAACTAAGAATTCATCACAATATTTGTTTGCTGATGTTTAATCTGTGAACAACCCCAATTTTGATTATAGGGTTATATAGATATCAATAAATAAACAATAATTATTTATCTATGTTTTTATCTCAGATTCTCAAGTTCTCAATAGATGATTATAGGGAGAGCCATAGTTGCGACTCAAGACTTCGAGGCAATACAAAAAAATCCAAACAAATTGCTTGCAGAGACTCCTTACAAAAAAAAAAAAATGCTTACAGAATGCCTAGTCCCAGTCGCTAGTCGGGTTTATTCGGGGACTAGTCGGGATTCTGCTCAGCTATGAAAGAATCGGAATTAGGCGGTCGGCAAAATGCCACCTAGGGACTAGTCGCCGACTCGTCCCGATTTTGATAGTATAGACTAAGAGCAAACTATGATTCCCACGAAGAGCTCCGACGAATTGCCTGACAAACATGGAACCACTGATTGATCAAACACACCTTTTATATGACACATCAATGGAAGAAGATGTCAACCTAATCTAGCCTTTAAAGTAGTTTAACAAAAGCTCAAAATCACAAAAAAGAAAACCTTGAGGGAGAAGAAAAAAAACTAAAGATCATGATGGCCATTGAGATTGTTCTCTGTTTACATAATCAGATTATCAGACCTCTAGGCTTTATACAAGATCCCACTCTAAATTAACCAACACCGGTCGCTTAACCAATCTACCGGAGAGCCGGTCCATAACTAGCCAATAGATAGGGACCTTAACGTAGCATTACAAGAGCTAATAAGGTTGTTACTGCACTAATTCAGGTAACAAGATATAAATGCTCAAAAGGATAAGAAACAAAATAAAAGCGGACTTGGATCCAGCTCGGTCATGCAGAATGGTGTTGGATTTTGGCTTGCAAAAGCCAATGCCCAGACATGATCTTGCGCACGACTTCGTCAGGTTGTGCGCACAACTTCTGTAGAAATCGTACGAGCATGTGAATCGGCAGGAAAAGCGGTGAGTAAAACCTAGAGAGATCCTACGCACGACCTAATTTTGGCAGCATGGGTTGGGATGGTTTGACCTGTTTTGGCTGAATTTGTGGGGGATTTTGGGTCTCCCATGAGCACAAGGGTGGATCTAGTGTTTGATCCAAAATTGAAAAACACTTGGAGATCGTTGATGATGGCTACGAGGGTGATCGGAGATCAACTATGAGAAGAGGAAGTCACAGGGAGTAGTGAAGGATCCAGGGGGGGCTCCCCCGGGCTCTTAGAGGCGGCGGTGACAAGGTGGAGTGGTTATTCTCGGTCGAGAATTGAAAACGAGTCATGGCCAAGGAGAGAGCGGAAACATGGTCTAGAGCTTGCCGCGTGGAGAGGGGAGAGTACAAGGAAAGTAGAGAGGAAGAAGGAAGGAGAAGAGGAAGAGAAGAAGAGGAAAGTAGGATACGGTGTGCGGATCTTCTCTAAGTTTTTCGGTGCGACTATCGGAGAGGAAATGCAGAGGATACGGTGTGCGGATCTTCTCCGAGTTCTTTGGCACGGCTATCTTGGGTTCTACTCCGGGTTGCTTCCATCTCTTGATGATCATTTGGTGATCTCTGTGTATCTCTTGGTAGCAGGTGGTTCTCTATTTCTTGTATGTGTGATGACTGAGAATGGCAAAATTAGAGTTAGTGGGGTTTGACAAATGAAGACGACTGCTTAGTGTAATTTTTGCTAGTGATAATCCAAGTTCTTGATTGCCGGTGAAATTCTGTATTTTCTAGCATTGTGTGTTACTTTGTATTATTTGTTGCCGGTTTCTAGGCGTGATATCCGAAGGCTCCTGTACCTCGTTCTATAGCACACACGACGCTTCCGCAAAAGACTCAACGGTCGGTTCGAAGACCACCGGAGTCTTTGGTTCCCCAACAAATGGTGCGTGCTTTTGAGGTGGAGAAGTCTAGAAAGTCTCTATCAAACCTGAGTGGGGCAAGAGGACAAACACAAATCCCTATTATAAGTCCCATTTTGAATAAAGATTAAGGGAAAACTTGAAACAAACCAAAAGTCTAGGATCACGCTTAAATGAATTAAATCCAACAAGGGAAAGGGATTCTTTTACAATTGAAAGTTGATATAAAGAGTGACTTCATATGTTGATATTGGCTTTATCATGCTATTACTCAATGTTCTAAAAAGCGCTAGGTGCTAGTTGGGCGGTGGGGGACCTTCTAGCGCTTATGCCGCCTAGGCGGTGCCTAGGCGTTTTTGCTTTTTTTAATTATTTTGATATTATATATAATATATATTTTTTAACTTACTATAAATTCAAGATTATCCCAAATATTATTTTAAAGAGCATGTATCATTTACATAACCATAAATTCAAGATTAACTATAACAAAAGCAAGCATGATATTATCTCAGATAATATCATAATATCCATAATTTTAGTATATTCCAAATCATAAATTTATGATTTTCAATAATAGAATAGCATCTATGCACGTTCTAGTGCCTAGGCTCGCCTAGGCGGCCGTCTAGCCTTGCCTAGAGGCCTGGGCTGCTTTTCTGCACCGCCTAGGACTAGGCTAGGTGGTGGGGGGCCTTCTAGCGCCTAGGCGGCCGCCTAGGCCGCTTTTTAGAACACTGCTATTACTATAAGGGGAAAAAAAGAGAACAGCTTTATCATGCATATTATCATTGGAATGTGGTTCAAGCTGTACTTTGAATTTGCAACTAGTGAAAAGACCAGGTTTACTGAAAAGGGATTTAAGATAGTACTTGAACAGACATTGCAGCCTGAGAAAATATATAAACCCTTCTAAAAGGAGAACAAAATGTGTGAGAATCAACGCCAGAAGTAAGAATGTAAACCACTAGATCTTATCTAACATGAGCCTTAGAAATCCTTGGGGACTCTAAATCTCAGATCAAGATGTCAAACTGTATAACATACAAAGAAATAATCTATTGAAGGGCAGTGCTTGACACAGTTACACCAGAATGCACACACATCAATATATTCAATTACAGAAATTGAAAGTTAAGAAGGAAATTGTAATAAACCATTTCTTTACAATCCATTGAAAGAGAGCAAGTGATCATACCATCATCGAATGCTTGATTAAAGATCTTTTTCAGGTCAAGATTAAAAAGTGAGAAATCACATGGCTGAAAATATTAACTGTTTAGGGGAATTTTAAATGAGTTGTTCTGGGAACCATTACCTGATACTTAACGCTCAACCCATTGCACCCAAGAAGTATAGCTCCAGGAAATGAAGATATGATAAATGAATCAATCAGTAAGAACTTTTCTTTGGCCAACCACCATTCAGAAAAAATTCTCAAGGGTATACCACCTATTGACAAGACGAATAAGGTAACATGAAAGGTACTCCAAAATACGAAATAGGGAAGGCAATACAAAGCTTTTTGCGGTGTGAGAATGTATAACAAGCAGAACATAAGAAGAAAGTTTCTGATAATCTAGAGACAAACATATTATTACTTAACAAACACTGCAGAAATTTGAATTAAATTAACCATACAGAATTTGAAAGATTAAACAGTCATAAAGTACTGCACTAGAAAATTTATGGAAGATTGAACAGTTAAAAGTACACCTGCACATTTTCTCCCGTAAAGACGAGACAAATCATCAAATCATGTGAACATTTACCAAATGTAGAATGAGGATATCCTAGAGTACTGAACACATGCTAGGATTAGAAAAGTGAAAAAACATCGTATTAATAAGAAAAGAGTATATTAAAATATCAATCTACAGTCAAAAATTCCCTACGCATCTCTATTGAAATATCTTTAGTGTTTCTAATCTGTCTTGGATTATTCATCCGCTCTGCATCATGCGGTATTATTATAGTCTATTTATTTGTTGCCCCAAAATGAAATGACACACTTGAACAATGAGATCTATTAAGCAACACCTGAAGTAGTAAAATTTCCACCTGGCCAAGTGGGGGGTGAATTGCAAGTCACGGGACCAGGGAGGATTAGGGGTCATTAATCTACAAGATTTTAATCGAGCGTTATTGGGGAAATGGTGGTGGCGGCTGCAAAACGACCAAGGCAACCATTGGTCAAACATCATTCTTGATAGATACTTTTGTCGTTTTTCACCTCTTCAAGTCAGGAGCTACCGATCTGGGAAAATATCCCCCTTTTGGAGGTGTATTTGCAAGGTAGGGACATCCTTCAAATGCAGTACAAGGTTGATCCTCGGAGATGGTCGGAATATTCAATTCTGGATAGATCAATCGGTGGATGACATCAGCCTCCCTTCCTTGTTCACAGAGCTATTTGACGTAGATTGGGACCAGTCAGCTTTAGTTCGTTCCCAGACGTCTGTGTCCCAAGGTACGACTAGCTGGTCCATCAAATTCAGAAGTCATTCCTCTGGCCCTTCAAGATCAGCTCAATGATCTCTACCAAATCCTTGCTTCCTTCTCTCTCGGTATTGGTAGAGACGTCTCTAGATGAAAATGGGATTCCTCCGGATCCTTCTCTGTCCGATCCTTTTACCGCTTCTTCAATGCAGGAGGAATCATCTGCCCCATTGCGAAGTCTCTGTGGAAATCTTCCTTCTTACTAAAGACAAGAATCTTCATGTGGCTGGCCATCAGGGACCGGATTCTTACAAGGATCAACCATCACCGCAGAAACAACCCGAATATCCAGGATACCTCTTGCACCCTGTGTCATGGACACAGGGAGGATGTGGACCATCTGTTTCTTTGCTACCTCTGCTCTCGTAAGCTATGGCGCATGTTGAAGCACCGGTTTCGATTCAAAGGACACCCGGGCTCAATTCGTTCTCTCTGGACCCTGTGGCATTCCCGGTGTATTAAGAAATCCATGCAACCAGCGTGGAACTTCCTAGTCATCGACCTCTTCTGGTGTATCTGGCGTGAGAGAAATTCCAGAGTCTTCTCGAGCAAAGAACTTCCTGTCAATGTTGTGTGGACGAATTTCAAGATGATGGTGATCAACTGGTCTGCGGGTTTCTCTTCCAAGAATTCTGAAGAGATTAACTCTTTCCTTAGCATTTTGTAACCTTCGCCTTTTTTAATAATATAGCTTGGGGTATGGCTTAACCCCATCCTCCCTCTCTCAGAGAGGAGTTTGCTAAAAAAAAAAAAACTGCATCTCACGCTAGCAATTGCTCCTTAATCAATGTCCTCCAAAAATTCAATACAACCTTGAGATACCCCTTTTGTTTGTAAATGACATATGATGCTAGTATGCTACTCTAAGATAAGTTTTTATAAGTCGATAAAAACCATATAAAGATTTTTTTCTCCCCTCTAAATCTCTCCATTAGTTGTCTCAGGAAGAAAATAGCTTCCAATATAGACCTTCTTGGTACAAATCTGAATTGGTTATCTAAGATTCTTGTTATTTTTCTTAATGTCGGTCGCATTACCATCTCCCACAACTTAAAGGCATGACTCATTAATTCTACGATAATTCGAGCAATTTTGTAAATCAACTTTACTCTTATACACAAACGTATGATAATTCTTCTCCAATCATTTGACATTCTCCTTGTTTAGGAATTCATTAAATAAATGGATTAACCAAATAACCCAATTCCCTTTAAGGTTTTCCAGATTTCAATTGGTATCTCATTAGTTCGAGTGGCTTATCCTTTTGCATCGTTTTCAAAGCCATCTCCACATTTATTATTATGATAGTGATAGTATAAATGCCAAGTCCTCGATTGTTGTTTTGCTGAATAAATTCCACCAGTATGTCAACTTTATAAGTTACTAAAAATAGTATTTCCATCTCCCTTAATCTCATCAGTCTTCACCAAAATAGTATTTCCTTCATTCTTGATGCACCAACTCGATCAATATCTCTAGTTTTCTTTCCCCCATCATACCCAATTTGTATACTTGTATTTCACCTACTTTGGAAACTAACTTATGATACAAATACAAGTCAATAAAAGCTGCAAATTACACCTTACTAACTAGTTTTTTAGCATCCTTCTTCACTTTTAATATCTTTCCAAGTTCTCTTTTTCTTGATTGCCTTTTTGGACCTCATCACTTCATTGCCAAGTCTCCTAATCCACATGTTATTTACTTTTAGATTCTCCAAGAACCTATCTAACAATACTATTAATGCAAATGACATTAGACCCCACATAATTTTGGGTTACTTTTTAAAATCCAAGTCCCCTCCTTGATTAGCTTCTCTTTGAAGGATGCCACATTGAATCCCTTTTAATTTCCAACGCCTTAATCTTGGACCTATTGCAGCCAATTCCCTCTCTCTTGGTAAACCCACAGCTGCCAACTGACATATGTTAGTAGACATGCACAAAAGGTTGATGTCAGGTTAGCGATTCTTGAATTTTCCATTCTATCCTTTGGTGGTGCCTTCCTTTTTAGTTGGGTTCCGTAGCACAATCCCATTGTTATTGCAAAAAGCTTGCTTGCTACATTAGGACATGATTTTAGATTGTGGTGAAGTTGTGTTACAATTGAAATGTTGACCATATTTTATTATATGATGGAATATACTGAAACTTAGACCAAGCAAGAGTCTCACATTGTAAACTGAATTGAGAAGTTACATGAATGTGCGGTGGTTTACATGTATTCCATCATGAAAATTTCCTAGTAAAGTGGCATAACACTAATTACTAAACATCCAATAAATGAAGTTTAGTGATACTTAGTTTTGAGGCACTTTCTTATCATTGTTCATTGATTGCTGGAATTCCTTGGAAGGTAAGTACACTTTTGGTTTTAATAAGTCATGTCAATAGAATTATAGATTATGACAAAAAACCTTAAATACAACTTAAATGAATTTGAACTAAATTGGGAAATCTTTCATATGATACTGCAATTGGCTTTGGGAAATGATGAAATATAGCCTAGCTATGGAAGAAGACCATATGGAGTTCATCACTTGGTAGTACCATCACGAATTAACTGCTCCGATAATTGTTCACCAAAGACTCCATCAGTGACAGGTGTCGAGGATACTAGTGTTTGGACAGATTCTTCATTCCCAAGTAACCGTGCAACTAAAATTATCATTTCCCGTGTCAAACTGATTTCTGATACATTATCGGATGATATTATGTCACTACCACCAATGCAGATTTCAAGGTCACTGAGTATGCTCCTTGTATGACTTGGGAAGTCAAAGAGAGTTTGTTGAATTCTTCTACACAAGTTCTCTAACTCGATGGAGCTGACCTCAGTAGGCTTCACCTGCAAATAAAAGTAACATTATGTTACTGATCTCTAGATATTAAATCAATAGAATTCATGAAATACCTCAAGCTCTAGATGATTTCCAAAACGAGTTTTCAGATGCTGTGGGCTCCCGATGCATCTGAGTTGTCCGTTAACCTTCAAATTTGTGAGAAGAGAGCATAGAATTGTACAATTAGTCCTAGGTTAAGAACACTTTCAATCACTTAGATCAAGTTTATGTTGTGAACAAGTACCATAATTCCTATCCGTGTGCAGAGGGCCTGAGCTTCGTTCATGCTATGTGTTGTGAGGATTACAGCCGTCTTGCCTCGCCTAGTTGATAGGCAAGATATGACATCCCACATAAACCGTTTGGCAACAGGATCCATACCTATAGTGCAAAAATCAATCAACAAGCATAAATTAAGATGTTGCTCTTTACCGATTAGAAAATAATCAACACTGCCAATTACTAGAGATATTTCCTATGGTAGCTTATTCTTATGTATATGCATAACATCATAGTTTATTCAATGTGCAGTCCTTTTATGTATTCTCTTATTGTTTGTGATGGGTGTGTAGATGGATTGCATATATTGTGTAAAAGAGTGTTCCACACCGGATGGGGGATCTCGGGCTCAATCTCCGTAGTAGAGCTCAAAAAAGAAACAAAAAATAATAATAATATAGAAGCTGTATAAGGTTTTAAGCACGCACTTAGTGGTACAATCTGCTTATAAAGTTACAGTCCTTCATAGCTATATATGTTTGACTTCATGCACGAATGAGAAAAGCATATTTGTTTGAGCACATGCTTCACAACTTTCACATTTCTAAATAAAGGGAGCGTCGCAAGACATTCACTATAGCTTCAACCAGGCAAGATCTCCTTCATACCTTCATCGTTGGATTTACTTATTGCAATGACAACTTCGTTGTTGAACCATCCATCAATTTGGCAATTATGTACGCTGCCAGAAAGTTTATTGAGGTGTGAAACAATGATCTTTTGATCAGTTATTAAAGAGTTTGGGGCTATGTTTGAGAGGAAGTAGGAGTTGCTTTTTACTGCACTATACAATAGAAAAATTAATTCACATATTAGTAACTTTTTTGTCTTCTTAATGTCACGATGTAGGTTTTGCCAAAGTTGATCTGTTTCTTAGAACACTGAATAAAGCCCGAGAGTAGTTTGAAAATGGTGCTTTGCTCGCTGCCCAAATACAACCTCTAACTGTTGTTACTTGGTAACCCTTTTGACCTCCATTTCCCTCTCCATGTGATTTGAAGGCAAATTGTTGTTACATTTTGATGGAGACATCACCACACGTTTGTCACCCGATCTCAGGGGCTCTACCAGTGCCCCCGGCGGAGGACATTTACAACATTATTCATTTGGCTCGGTGACTAGCCCATAACGTAGAGTACTTATATTAGTTTTGGAATAATTATAGGGCTTATTTTATTTTCAGAATAATCATCAGTGTTTTTTTGGGGCTTAACTATTTCGTCTTATGCTTCAGTTTTGGTCCCACATTGGTTGTGGGACGTCATGTAGTGCACCTGGGTCTTGTACTGCGATCTTGCTTCTCTACGGTGACAACATGATCATCACTGGTGATGATGCTGCCACCATTGATTCTCGAAGAGGCACCTCTAATAGTAGTTCGAGATGAAAGACCTTGGATCACTTCATTACTTTCTTGAGTTCGAGATGAAAGACCTTGGATCACTTCACTACTTTCTTGAGTTCGAGATGAAAGACCATGGATCACTTCACTACTTCCTAGAGTTCAAGATGAAAGACCTTGGTCTTGAGGTTCGTTCTTCTCCCTGATGATACTTGGTCTCCCAGCAGGAGTATGCCTCTGACTTGCTAAGTCGTGCTGGTCTTACTGACTCCCGGATCGTGGACACACTAATGGAGCTTAATCTGAAGCTTCGTCCCATTGACGGCTAGTCAATTTCGGATCCCACTCAATACATGAAGTCTATTGGTGTTATTGTTTACCCAACGATTACTCGCCCAGATATTGCACATGCCGTCAAAGTTGTTAGTCAGTTTGTCAGTGCCCATTGCTTGGTTCACTATGCTGCACTCTTGAGGATTCTTTGCTATCTTCAGGACACACTGACTAACTCTCTGTTGCTGTCGTCCTCTTTCTCCTTAGAGCTACATGCCTTTTTAGATGCGGGCTGGGCAGAAGATCCTATTGATCGGCGAACCACCACTGGCATCTGCATTTTCTTAGGTGACACACATCTCCTGACGGAGCAAGAAGCAACATATTGTTTCTCTCCAGCACTAAGGTCAAGTATCATGCTATTGCACGGACTACGTGTGGGTTGTTTGGCTGAGTCGTCGGTGACATGGGTATACAACTAACCTCCTCGACCCCCCCTACTGAGACAACTAGAGTGCTATTCACATTGCTAGTAATCCGATGTTCCACGATCGCACGAAACAAATTAGCTCGGTTGTCATTTCATATTTTCATGCGACATTGCTATGTCAACGATATGCTCTCGCTTTTGTATATGTCTTCAATAGAGCAGATTGTTTTTTTTAAGAAGACCCACAACATTCAACGTTTCTGGTACCTCCTTAGAAAATTCTTGGTGTATGATCAACCTTGAGTTTGGGAGTGGGGATGGGGGGGTTAGAGTGAATATACTTGGCCTTAGAGGTTTTTTTCAAAATAACATTTTAAAATATAAAATTATTAAAATATCATTATAATTTCAAAAGCGCACCGCCACGTTAGCCATATAATTTTTTTTTGGACTCTCACTGAACCCTGCAACCGGATTGCAGTGTTCAGTGTCTAAACTAAACCCTTCAACCCGGATGCAGTGTTTAGTGTCTAAACTAAACCCTGCAACCCGGATGTAGTGTTTAGTGTTGAAACTAAACCCTACACTGGATGCAGTGTTCATCAAGAATCCTGTGCGACTGACGTGGCTATGCACTTTTCGACGTGGCCCCGCCACGTGGCCGTCAGAATGTCACTTTTGAAATTATAAAAGTTATAATGATATTTTAATAATTTCATATTTTCAAAATGTTATTTTGAAAAAAATCCCTTGGCCTTATTGCATAGGTTAGTTAGTCTCTTCCTTTGGGTATGTTCACCTTGGTGACCCCATCTCATTACAACTTTATAGGCTATAGCCCTCTATTGAGTATCATCTATTCCATTCTCTCTCTCTCTCTCTCTCTCTTAGGGTTAACAAATTATATTCATGCAATAATAGGAAGGAAGACTTTGAGAGGAAGGTCCAAAGAGTCTCGTATTGTGGTACATTGATTCTAGAGAAAAAGAACTGCATTATTTTTAAAAATGTGGAACACTGACATGCATCGGCATGGAAACATGGACAGCCTTGTCACTCATATGTACATAGGTAAATTCTTCCCAATGTCGTCAATTTAACATGGGCGTGTGATGAAGTCACATGCTTTAAGCATTTAGACCGTATGTTCCACTCATCTCAACAAATCTTGGATACTAAATCATCATGACAAAAGCATATTAATGCTGATGAACATAATTTGAGAAACATACAAAATGTCAGTGAGCCCAACCAAAATCTAACATTCAACATCAGTTACAGTGCAACACATAAATATTGATCATAATAAAAAAATTCCTTTTAAATAGCCTCCATACTAGTTTAAGTCAGATGTAGATCCGTGAATATGTTGGGAATGCTATTATGCGATTTAAAACAAAAGGATGTTTGTCCTTGTGGATTTCAACTAAAATACAAAAAAAGACTCAAAAGTATGCCATCCTATCTTTGCTTGAAGTTTTATTCATATCAACTTGACTTTATCTGCGTTATTTATCAAGTAAAATGGTGGTGAAGAAGTTTTTGAGGAAAAAAATAATGATTTTAAAGCACCACAACTAAAACTAAACCATTTGAGAATGCTTGATTTTGCTTAAGTATCAAATAGTCAATTGTCACATATGTATCATAGCATACAGTCAAACAAACGTTGGTACAAGATTATAATGCATACATACGTCAGGACCAAAGTTACCATGTCAAAAGTCAGGAAAAAGTCGGCTAGGTAGAAGTTGGGGAAATTTGGCAAAATCGGTAAAGTCAGGAAAGAGTAGGGAAAAAATGAGAAATTATTTAAAAATTTTGAGATATATGTTCCAACATATTTTTGAGCGTATATATAATATGCATAACTAATATTAGTATATTATAACTACAATAAGCAAAATACCAAATACATATTATCAATGTATACACATTAACAATAAGCAACTAAGTTTGAGATAGGCACCGATAAGGTACACTATAAGTTTAAGCCTATGACACTATTTGGTCAACGAACTAGGCTTAATTATCAATATAGCCCCAAAACCCACCAAAAAGGTAACAATTCAGCAGTAGAAACAATATAACTAAAGAGATATGCAAACAAGCTAAAGCGTAGTTCAAGATTTAACAACTAGAAACATAAAAGCATCACAAAACACGAATTTCTGCATATAATAACAATCACAGCGGCAGATTTCAAGTTTAAATCAGAGATAAGCAGCGATTTTGATACTAAAAGAGGTTTAACTTAATAATACGATGACTGGCAATTATATTGACTTCAATAGATACTTCTAATAATAATTTGGGCTGCGAGGATGATGCGGATGTGACTGAAAACGATGAGCAATGATGCGATGGTGGAGAATGAAGATGTGGATGAAAGATAAAACGATAATAATACATGGATGAAACTGCCATGCGTTGAGTGAGTATGCGCCAAAGAATCCAGCACACAGAGCAAAACTGGACTTCGAGAGGAGCTGAATCAATCTATATCGCAACACGAGGCCTTCTTGAGACAAGGTCGAGAAAGATGGCAACGAGCGAGGACACGAGTATCTCCGAAATGTTCTTCTAAATATAATTTAGATTTGCGATTTAATTTGTCAAAAAGCTGAAAAATCGTGATTCTGAATTTTGGACAAGTTTGGAGGACAAAAGAATTCTTGTGAAAGAATTTTTTTATAGATTCAAAATATTTTATTGATCTTTGGGTTTTTTAAGTTGATCTTATACTTCAATATTTTCTAAGATTCTTTTCCATCTAAAATAGTTTGAGTTGTTCCACCGAACTTTCTTATTTAACAAAATATTGTAGAGTTTGGTTTTGTATAAGAATCGAAAAATTACATTTGATTCCATTGGATTTTGATTTTTTTGATATTTTTATTAAATTCAAATGAGGGGGTGGGTTATTTGCTTATTTACATAAAACAGCTTAAGTAAATAGAGAACATAAAGATCATTTACTTAAATATTTTTAATGTAAATATGACTGTCAAGCTGTTTTGTTGAAAGATAACTTATTCTGAATGCAGTCCTGTTTTTTTTTCTGAGCACTGAATTTCAAAACCCGAAACCTAGAGGGTTTTAGGACCGGCTTTGAGAATATTTTAAAATTTTTGGAATATTTCGTAATATTTCAAGAAATTATGTGTTATTTCATGATATATCACGAAATATCCTACAATTTTTGGATCGGTGGAGATTGTATGTGATAGTTTGTATCGGGGACTAAACAAACGAAATATTTCAGAAATTATTATTTTTTGGATCCTCGACCATAAGAACTTGTGGAAATCTCTCTTTAAAAGTAGATGTTAGAGTGTGTAAATACTTTATTAGGCCCTTTAGTCTGTTTTGGGTATGCTCACCCTTTGGTGACCCCATCCTTTTGTATAGATATATAAAGGGCCATTGCCCCAATGAGTAAATCAAGGTTTTATTCCCAAAATCCACTTTTCCATTTTTCCTCTTTAGATCTAACATGGTATCAGAGCCCTAATGGGTCTTTGGTAGAGAGCTTTCTTCAATCCAAAGCCTCATCTGATAGAGCAGAGCCTTCATCGCAGCAACCTGGATCGAAGCCCTAGTTTTCATCTCAAATAGCATCGAAGCCTTCATCGCAATCCTGCATCGAAGTCTTCACTGCATCGTTGTCGTTGAAGATCTAGATCCAGGTCTGCGCAGTGAAAGAGGTATACCTACTTCGTCATCTGCTTCTTCATCGACTTCTTCACCGGCTTCAGTCGGAGATATAAAAGAAGAATCAGATCTTCGATTTTCATTGGAGATCTTGATTGATTTCTTCACCGGAGCTGAGGGAGTCAGTTTCGGTCGTCATCAACGGACATTTGAATCGATTTCTTCATCGGAGATCTGGATTGGCTTCTTCACCGGATTTCACCGGAGTTGAGGGAGATCTGGATCGGTTTCTTTACCGGACTGAAGAGGAAGATGGTGGCGCTGAGTGAATATCAAACCCTAATTATAAAGTGACTTCAGCGGACATCTCGGCCATTCATCTCACCTACGGTTAGATCTTAGCAACTTAACTTTTTTGCCAAGTCACCGATTCACTCACGGTCTGGGTCAGTTCATAGTCTGGTTCGGTTCAACAGCTAACAGTCTGAATCTGTTCTGACTGGAGGGTTTGGTTCAGTTCATAGTTCGGTTCGGTTCAGGAGCTCACAGTGGTTCCGTTCAACAGCTCACAGTCTGAATCTGTTCTGACTGAAGGGTTTGGTTCAGTTCATAGTACGGTTCGGTTCAGAAGCTCAAGGTCTGGTTCAATTCGATTCAGCAGCTCTATTCTGACTGAAGGGTTTAGTTTAGTAGTGAATCAATAGTGCCTGTTCACTGTATACGCTCCTTTTGTTCTGTTTCAAACAGTGGCCAAGGGCAAACTCTGTGAGCAGATTTTCAAACAACAAGACTCTCTCGATGCACAACCGTACTACTCCATCAGATCTTGTGCCTCGTTCTTCTCGAGACATCAACTATGGCCACCTCCTTGAAGCCCGACAAACTTCCTAAGATGGACGTTGTTCTCACTGGAACTTCAAATTTAGATTGTGGGCCTCCACATTGCGCATGCATCTCGCTGCTCACAAACTCTGGAAGTATGTGGATGACACGAAGCCCGCTCCTACAATCTCTAATAACTCCTCCACCGCAAGTACGGCTTTAGACTCCGTCGAATCCGAAGAATGGGATGATGTTGATGGTATCATTTGCTCGTACATTGGCGCCTCTCTTTCTCATGAACTCCGTGTAGAAGCTCTTCAGTTTCCCACCTCTCAGGGGATGTGGTGCTATTTTTCAAAGCAAATTGTTCAGACTGGCGGTGCAAGGGCATTTCAACTTTGATGTGAGCTCAAGGGCGTGACCCAAGGTTCTTGCACTATTCATGAGTTCTATGCTCGGATCTCCGCTATCTAGAGGGAACTTGAAGCACTGGAGCCCGTCTATCCTCCGGATGCAGTCTCCATCTGTCAACGCCATCGTGATGTGCAATTCGTCTTTGAATTCCTGATGGAACTTCGTGTAGAGTTTGAGCCCATTTGAGGTCAGTTATTACATCAGGATCCCTTGCCTAACCTCAATGAGGCTTTATCTGAGCTACTTGCCGAAGAGACACGCTTGGCCACTCTTGCTGTACATCGTGTTTCAGCCTCAGACCCTGATGCTCTTGCTACGCCGACCTCTTTCACACCTCGTGCTCCCATAGGTGACAGTTGGTCCAACGGAGATCACCGCCCCACTGGTGAGAGGCGATCTACTGGCAAACTTTGGTGGGTGTACTGCAAGAAAGAAGGCCACATCAAAGATACTTGTTATAGGCGTCTCAGGAAGCTCAGTCAAATGCCCCAGACTGCAGCTCCGACCATCTTGACATCTGATCTCTCTCAGCTTGCTGCCCAGGTTCAGCAGCTTCAGCATACCCTCACCCTCCAGCATGGCTCTCCAACTCCTGGTACTGCCTCCGCTACATGGATTCTGGACTCGGGTGCCTCACATCACTTGACTTCTGACACTTCCGCTCTCACTGCACGTGATCGCGTTCCTCCTGAGCTCCAGCTTCGCACTATTGATGGTTCCCCCTTACCAGTTTCTTGCCAGGGGACCATCACCACATCCTCTGACCCCAGTGGTCTTTCTCTTCCTGGCGTGCTTCTTGCCCCTTCATTATCCATTAACTTGATCTCTATTAGCAGACTTGCTGATTTGGGTTATCTCACCACCTTCTCATCCTCGTCTTGTCTTGTGCAGGATCCTCGGACGGGCAAGACGATTGGGACTGGGCGTAGGGTAGGTGGCCTATACCACTTGAGACATCTTCATGTATCACTTACCAACTCCATTCCTGATACCACCTGTGCTGTTTCAGATCTCTGGCATCGCCGGTTGGGTCACCCTTCAGCTGCACTCCTTCGTACTATCTTTCAGTCTAAAGCTCTTGGTCACATCTCTTTTACTCAACCATCTCCATGTGTCAGTTGTAGCTTGGCCAAGCATCATACTCAGTCATTTCTTGTACATGAAACTATGTCATCTTCTGTGTTTCATTTAGTGCATTCGGATATCTGGGGACCTTCTCCTATTGTATCTATTTCTGGTTTATCGTATTATGCACTTTTATTGATGATTTTTTTCGTTTCACTTGGGCATTTCTATTGCGTCGTCGATCTGATGTTTGTCAAGCATATCGTGACTTTACTAGTATGGTTCATACTCAGTTTGGCAAACGGATTAAAATTTTTCGCTCCGATGGTGCTCGTGAGTATCTTTCCTCTAAGTTTCATGACATCCTTTTCTCTCAGGGTACTCTTCCACAACAGTCATGTCCTTACATGCCTACACAGAATGGTGTAGTCGAGAGAAATCATCACATTCTCGAAACTACTCGCTCTCTTGTTATCTACCTCAGTTCCTCGTCATTTTTGGGTGGAGGTTGTCCTCACCTCAGTCCACTTAATCAACTGCACTCCCTCTTCTGCTCACTATGGTCAGTCACCATTTCAAATCCTGTACTCTGTTGTTCCTCACTATCATGTCTTGCGAACATTTGGTTGCACATGTTTCGTCTTGCTTCCTCCTGGTGAACGAACGAAACTCACTCCTCGGTCAGCTCGATATCTATTCCTAGGGTATAGCTCTGAGCACAAGAGTTAGCGTTGCTATGACCCCTCTACTCGTCGTATACGTATCTCTCGTGACGTGACATTTCTTGAGGACAGTCCCTTCTAGTCCGGGGTCTCCATGGAATAGGATTTATCCTTTCTGCATCCTTCCCAGTCACTCACTCCTCCAGTATACCCCTCCTCCGGGATCACGATACCTTCTCCTTCAGCTGACTCACCAGTTACTAAGGACGCCTCTGTTGTTCCTTCTCCTACATTTGCACTTCCGCGACCACCAGTCACTTACACGAGTCGTCAACGAGTCCCGCAGGCTCCCTCTGCTCCTCCAGATTCCCCTATCGTTCTACCCCCGATGCCGGTCTCGTCTAGCCCTGAAGATGGATCTGTTGCTCCTACCTCCTCACGGCGTTACCCTGAACGTGACTGACATCCATCGGATCGCTACGGCTTCTCTCATACTGCCTCTTACTCTCCACGATTTCAAAACTTTCTTTCAGCTATCCATTCACTTCTGGAGCCCCAGAGTTACCGTGAGGCAGTCCAGGTACCCCATTGGCAGCAGGCTATGTCCGAGGAGCTGCAAGCTCTTCAAAAGACTGGTACTTGGGAGCTAGTTCCTCTTCCCCCCGGAAGGAACCTGTCAGCTGTCACTGGGTCTATCGAATCAAGACTCGCTCAGATGGCTCGGTTGAGCGGTACAAGGCTCACCTAGTTGCTCGTGGTTTCACTCAGGAGTATGGCATTGACTACGAGGAGACTTTCTCTCCTGTTGCGAATATGACCTCTGTACTGACTTTGTTAGCAGTTGCTTCTGCTCGTCACTGGCCACTCTTCCAGATGAATGTGAAGAATGCTTTTCTTCACGGAGATCTTTCTGAGGAGACATGCGTCCCCCACTTGGTCTTTTAACTCCTCCCTAGCATTTCTGTCGTCTTCGTCGGGCCATTTATGGCCTCAAGCAAGCTTTTCGGGCGTGGTTTGAGTGCTTCAGGTCCTCGGTGCTTTCAGTCGGCTTTACAGAGAGTATGAATGACTATGTTATGTTCACTCACACATCTGCTCATGGTCGTGCGATATTACTTCTATATGTTGATGACATGATCATCAACAGTGATGATACTGAAGACGGAGCGAAGGCCCGATACGTCTGGCATGAGAGGGTACGGAGCGCAGCAGGAGGCGATCGACGAGCGAGGCGGGAGGCGACCTGCGCCTGACCGCCCGCCGGACGTCTGGCATTCCCGCACTATGCGTCGGCATCAGAACCCGCTCATCAACCCCAAGGTCCTTAATGGTTACTGGCGCAAGGATTCAACGCCGTTCCTTTTTGTGCGCCCCGTTCTCAACCCTAGGGTTCAGAACGGTCGGTGGAGAGATCTTCTGCCAGGTAGCCCTCGGGTCCTTCCCCCGTCTCGGGAAGGAACCCTGGAAAAGGAGATCCCTGGGGAGGCGATCCCTGCTCCTGTCAGAGCCGCCGGATCTCATCATGGGGAGGCGATCCCTGCTCCTGTCAGAGCCGTCGGCTCCCAACGTCCGTCCGTATCCCATTTTGCGAGGCCAGGGGGTGGCTCTTGGGCTTCCCGTGTCTCTGCTCTCCCTCCCCCTCCACCTCCTTTGCCCCCTCAGTCACCCATTCTTCTCCACCCACCGCCGCCACTCCCTCTCCTTCCCCTTCCCTTTGTTCCGCCGAGGCCTCCCCCCCTTTCTTCCTCCAGAATCCCCTGTCCTTTCTCCCGAGGGTGCTGCTTCCGGTGTGGGGAGAAGGGACACCTGGTCTCCACTTGTAGAAACGCGATGGTTTGCTGGATCTGTCGCGGTATTGGCCACTCTTCCTCTACCTGCCCTCTTCGTGTGATCCAGGTTTCTTCTTTGCACAATCACCCAGCTTTTCATCCACTTTCACCCCCGCGGTCCTTCCCCCATCCGTTCGTCACCATCCCCACTTCAGCAACCTCCAATGATGCAGTCTACAAGTTGGATACCTGCGCCCATGTCCGGGTTAGGGAGGGGTCGCCATCCTCAGCAGATCTTTCAGCGGCACTCAAGACTTTGTGGCAGTCGGAGTGGGAGTACCCTGCCTGGCGGCTCGGCGCGTCGGAATTCC
Source organism: Chamaelirium japonicum (assembly GCA_947650365.1). Classification (NCBI taxonomy): domain Eukaryota; kingdom Viridiplantae; phylum Streptophyta; class Magnoliopsida; order Liliales; family Melanthiaceae; genus Chamaelirium; species Chamaelirium japonicum. The sequence goes on along the minus strand of CANTAL010000060.1, from coordinate 1,388,932 downwards.
TGGTGGAGTTCCCCACGGCTTACGCGAAGCACTCTGTCGTCAGCAGAGTCTCTGTGAGAACCGATCAACTGTTGCTGGACTTCTCGGCGTGGACCCCCTCCCATAGGGCTAGAGGGTCTTGTTCCTCTTCCATCGTCAGGCTCTTTGTTTCAGGGGTGCCGCTCCACTGTTGGAATGCGTCTGCCATGCAATCGGCCTTGTCTCCCTTCGGGGATGTCCTTGAAGTGGAGAACGGGATAGATGCATCCCGGGACCTTCTCGAGCTGATAATCGTCTTCAGGACGATCAACCCCTCTGCCATTCCACCAAGTCTCTCTATCAGGTCCGGGAACTACTTCTTTGATCTTTCCATCAGAGTTGCAGCGTCGTCGTCTCCGGCTTCGTCCTCCGCCTCCGTGCACCAGCCGGGTAGTTCCTCTGATCCGCATGCTGGACCGTCGGTTCCGTATCCGTCGAACCCGGTTCGAGAGGAGGGTTCGACCTCGGCGAACCAAGCCGGCGTGGAAGGTAACGGTTTTGGTACCCCCCAGGATTCTCGTTCATCCCCTCCTCCTTCCTGCCCAATTGGGCCCGAGATTTTTGCTTCTCCCGTTATTCTCCCCCGTGATTCAGGGGATCTGGCCGCCTCCGCTACCCCTGAATTACGGGATGCTGATCCTGTTCTGGCTTCGGTTTTACCTAGTCAGGTTCCCGCTTCAGAGCCCGAGGCAGAGCTCGAAGAGGGAGAGGTGGAGTCGGAAGAGCACCCTCCAACTCCTGAACCCGTCCCTCAGCAGCTGCAGACCTACCTCCGAAGGACCCAGAGACAGCCGCCCCCGGTGATGCAGAACCTGCGATGCTTTTTGGCCTCGAGAGCTGAGGAAGACTTGTCTCTCTTCTTGAATATTTTGGATGATGCTGCGGTATTAGAGATTGCCACCTCTTGTGGTTTTGCTTTTGGGAGCGACGGGAAGGCTGCGAGAGAATTTTTGTCTGCTTCTCGAGAACTGGAGAAATCTAGGAGTTTGGCCGAGGGCCTGTAGTTCTTGATGAAGTGTATGTCTTGGAATATTAGGGGGTTGGGTTCTGTGGAGAAACGTTCAGCAGTTGCTCTTCTTTGTACTTTGCATGCTATAGATGTGGTTTGCCTGCAGGAGACGAAGACGTCCAGTCCTACTTCTTCTTTCCTTGCGAGCTTGACTGGCCGGACCGGTTTTTCTTGGAAGTCCCTCGACGCGGTGGGGACTTCAGGAGGTATTCTTATTGGCTGGAGGACAGACTTGTTTGACTTAGTGGACTCAGTGGCCGGTTCTTTCTCTTTGTCGGTTTCCCTCTCCCTTAAGCCTGGTAGTACTTCTCTGTTCGTCACCTCGGTCTACGGCCCCAACGACATGAGTCTTCGCCATGCTTTTTGGCAAGAACTCACTGACTCTAGAGGGGATAGGCTCGACCCCTGGATCCTCTGCGGAGACTTCAATGTGACCAGATTTTCCCACGAGAGGCTGGGAGGTTTAGGCCATGCGGGGGCGATGGAGGATTTCTCGAGCTTCATTAGGAGATTGGACCTGACCGATCTTCCCCTTCGCGGCAGGCGCTTTACCTGGACTAATAAGCGGGATTCTCCCTCTATGGCTAGATTAGATAGGTTTCTTACCTCTGCCGAGTGGGAGGCCTCCTACCCCAATTCCACTCAGAGGAGCTTGCCAGCGCTTGTCTCAGATCATGTTCCCCTGTTGCTGGACTCTTGTCTTTCATGGCCTGCCTCCTAGGAGATTCCGCTTTGAGAGGATGTGGCGGGAAGATCCTTCTTTCGATGACCTTGTTAGGAGGTGGTGGTCTCAGTTCCCTTCAGGCTTTAATGCGACCAGGAATTTAGTGCGCAAGCTCCGAAGCCTGCGTCAGAAGATCAGAGGGTGGGAGCGAGCTTGCTTCGGGTCTGTCCTTCACCGCAAGGAGCTCCATCTGAGGAATATTGACGATCTTGAGATCAAGGCAGAAACCTCCCCCCTCTCGGCAGATGAGTTGGCTTCCCTGGCCTCAACTAGAGAGCTCCTTCTTGATATCTTGAGAGCAGAAGAGGTGATGTGGAAACAGCGCTCTAGAGATAGATGGATCAAACTGGGGAATCTCAACACTTCCTATTTCCATAGGATTGCGAATGGCAGAAGAAAGAAGAACACTATTCAGTCCCTGAATGTGGGGGGTCAGCGACTCGAAGGGACAGAGGAGGTCCTAGTAGGAGTGTCGAGCCACTACAGGAACTACTTCCGAGATCTTCCGCCTTCCGCTGCTTCTCTCTCTTGGGATAGCCTACCATTTCAGAGGCTCCCTCCTTCTCATGAGCTTGACAGAGCTTTCTCCCAAGAGGAGATTAAGCGCGCAGTGTTCGATTTGGCTGGGGATGGCGCGCCAGGTCCTGATGGTTTCCCGATGCTCTTCTTTCAAACCTACTGGGATTGTATTTCCGCTGATGTCTCGCGCTTCATTCTGGATTTCTTTTCGGGAGACATTTCATTGGACAGCATCAATTACTCGCTCCTCGTTCTCCTCCCGAAGAAGGCGGGTGCAGAGTCAGTGGGAGACTTTCGGCCCATTAGTCTCTCCAATTGCGCTTATAAAATTGTAACCAAGATCCTGGCGAACAGGCTTTCCCCAGTTATGAGCGACCTCATTAGCAAGAGCCAGTCGGCTTTTATCAAAGGGCGTCAGATTCTGGATAGTGTGGCTTCCGTTCAAGAGCTTCTTTATCACATGAAGGAGTTTAAGATTGAAGGTTTGGTCTTCAAACTAGACTTTGAGAAAGCGTTTGATAGACTTCAGTGGGATTTTCTTCTCTCCACCCTGCGGGCTAAAGGGTTCTCGTCTCGCTGGGTCCTTTGGATCCCTCGCTGCCTGTCCTCCTCTAAGCTTTCCTGCTCGGTGAATGGAGTTTCGGGGGGCCATTTTTCCATGAAGAAAGGGCTTAAGCAAGGCTGTCCCCTTTCTCCTTTTCTCTTCATCCTGGCGGTGGATGCATTTGATGCGATTCTGCGTAGAGCGAGCTCGCTTGGTCTCCTCTCAGGCATCCGAGGTTCCTCCTGGTGCGTTTCCAATCTTCATTTTGCTGACGACACGATCCTTTTCTGTGAAGCTTCTCTAGAGCAGGTAGCGGTTCTGAAGATCCTCCTCTATGCGCTAGAATTCTCGTCTGGCCTTCGGATCAATTTTTCGAAGAGTTCTCTCTACTATGTCGGGGAGTCCCAGGATTTCGGTCTACTTGCGGCCTCCTTGTTGAATTGCAGATTGGGGTCCTTTCCGATGAAATACCTTGGCTTACCAGTGAGCAACAGGAACCTAGGGCGGGCGGATTGGCGGAAGGTGGTAGAGAAGGTGGAGCTAAGGTTGTCGAACTGGCGAGGGAAACTTCTCTCTTTGGGGGGTCGCTTGACCCTGGTCAACTCCGTCCTTTCTGCGATTCCGGCTTACTATTTGGCCTTCTTCTACCTTCCTTCTTGGGTTATTAAGAAGATTGACGGGATTCGTAGTGCTTTCCTTTGGAGAGGTCCTGATAGATCCTCCGGAGCCTATCATCTGGTGGATTGGGGGGTTACCTGTAAGTCTCGGGAGCAGGGAGGATTAGAGGTAATCAACCTGAGAGACTTTAATAGAGCGCTCCTCGGGAAGTGGTGGCGGAGACTACAGAATGATCAAGGGGACCACTGGTCGTCCATTATCAGAGATCGATATTTCAGACGATTCTCTCCTTTGCAAGCTCGTTGTAGAATATCCGGTACTCGGTCCTCTTTTTTGAAGGGTATGTGTAAAGTTGGAGCTCCTTTTCGAGCTGGCACCAAGCTTATTCTCGGAAACGGCAAATCTATCAAGTTCTGGCTTGACCAGTGGGTCGGCGATATCAGCTTGGCTACTCTGTTCCCTGATCTGTTCGAATTGGCTTGGGATCCCCAGGCCTCTGTGCGTTCTCAGACGTCAGCTTCAGCTTCGGCCCGTACCTGGTCAGTGAAATTCAGGCGTCGTATCCCTCCCACTCTCCAGGGTCAACTAGCGGACCTTCACAGTATCGTGGAAGCTTTCTCTCTGAGAGAAGATAGGGATTCCTCCAGCTGGAAATGGAGCAACTCAGGGATCTTCTCGGTGAAGTCGTTCTATCATTTCTTCAACAATGGAGGCACTATCTGTCCCATCGCGAGCCACCTTTGGAGATCGCCAGCGCCGTTGAAAACCAGGATTTTCATGTGGTTAGCCATCCGAGAGAGAATCTTGACGAGGGTCAATCTGAGGAGGAGGAACAACCCGAATGTGACTGATCTATCCTGCCCCCTATGTCACGGACATAGGGAGGATGTTAATCATCTACTCTTGAGATGCCCCTTCTCTAGGGAGCTGTGGTCGATACTGAAACGGAAATTCAATATCAGAGGTCACCCGGCCTCTACCCGTTCCCTTTGGACGGTTTGGAGATCCAGGAGGGTGGACAAGAAGCTGCGGCCAGCATGGGATCTGCTAACCATTGGGCTTTGCTGGAGCATCTGGAGGGAACGCAACTCTCGAGTTTTCTCAGGGAAGGAGGCCTCGATCGCTACTTTCTGGGTAGACTTTGTATCGTTGGTTCGGAGTTGGTCCCCAGGTTTTCCTGTCAAGCTCTCGGGTTGTATCCTCCCTTTTCTGTCTAAGCTCTGATTTTCTTATCCATTAATAAAAGCTTGGGGTATGCTTAACCCCATCCTCTCTCTCTCGGAGAGGAATTCTCAAAAAAAAAAAAAAACAGTGATGATATTGCTACTATCAACTCTCTAAAAAGGCACCTCCAGCAGCAGTTTGAGATGAAAGATCTTGGTCCACTTCACTATTTCCTCGGTCTTGAGGTGGCTTCGTCCCCCCGAGGGTTCTTGGTCCAGCAGAAGTTTGCTTCCGATTTACTAACCCGGGCTGCACTTACTGATTTACGTACTATGGATACCCCAATGGAGCTTAATGTGAAGCTCCGTCCTACTGATGGCGAGCCGCTTTCGGATCCCACGCGTTATCGTCAGCTCGTTGATGCTCTTGTCTATCTGACAATCACTCGTCTGGATATTGCCCATAACGTTCAAGTACTTAGCTAGTTTGTTAGCGCTCCTCACTCAGCTCACTATGCCGCTCTACTGAGGATTCTTCGCTATCTTCGAGGCACCGTGACTCGCTCTTTGTTGTTTTCGTCCTTCTCTTCCTTGGAGCTTCGCGACTTTTCTGATGTCGACTGGGCAGACGATCCCACTGATCGATGATCCACCACTGGCTTCTGTATTTTTTTCGGTGACTCACGCATCTCTTGGAAAAGCAAGAAGCAGGAGATCATTTCACTATCTAGTACCGAGGCTATGTATCGTGCTATGGCACACACCTCGTGTGAGGTCGTTTGGCTTCGTCGTCTACTCGAGGATATGGGTGTTCAGCTGCTCTCGTCGACTCCCCTCCACTGTGACAGCCGGAGTGCTATTCAGATTGCTAGCAATCCGGTATTTCACGAGCGCACCAAGCACATTGAGCTGGATAGTCATTATGTTCAACATCGCTACAAGGACGGGACGCTCTCACTTCCACATGTGTCTTCTTCAGAGCAACTTGCCGATTTCTTTACGAAATTCAACGTTTTCGGTATCTCCTTCGCAAACTCATGGTGTATGGTCCACCCTAAGTTTGAGGTGGGGTGTTAGAGTGTGTAATTCCTTTATTAGGCCCTTTAGTCTATTTTGGGTATGCTCACCCTTAGGTGACCCCATCCTTTTGTATAGATATATATAGGGCCATTGCCCCAATGAGTAAATCAAGGTTTTACTCCCAAAATCTACTTTTCCATTTTTCCTCTTTGGATCTAACAGTAGACAAGGACCCAATCTCCCGAATGAAAACTCTGATCATGCCTGTGTAAATATGCTCCCTCCTGTACTTGGAGTTACTATCCCTCAGTTTCTCTGACTCTCAGTCCTAGTTCGACGGCCACAACTTGTTCTCATGGGACTTGTTCTCCACCATCAGTTGCTAAACTCGAGGTCGAGTTCTTTCGTAACCGGGGAGTATGATACGGGAGCATTTGGACCGTCCGTGTGTTTTGGCTTACCTGCCCCACCCACCCGGCATGCCCAACGTGCATCTGGGTGTGGAATTCAAATAAAATTAATTAATTTTTGGATTAATTATTTAAGGATAATTTAAATTAGGGTTTTGGATAAGAATAGTGGGTTGGTAGTTGTTAAACTCTTGTTATTCTGATAAACAATGGGTTTGAAATTCGAAGTAGAGGGCTTATCCTGAAGAGTAGTTATCAATTGGTTTTTCTTTTTTTATTTAAAGGTCATAGATCCCTCTTGTAAGGCAGTGAAGATTATGTATGAAAAAAGATTGTTTCCAACGATGGGATTCCCCTCTTCTCCCCTCTGTTCTGTTGTATGAGAGATGCTCCTTCCCCCTCTTCTTCTGTGCATGAGGCGTTTCCCCCCACTCTCTTTCTCTGTGTTATTGATCTCGCAACGAAGACGACGGTCGTACTGCATCACTATGGCAATTATATGGACTTCACTAGATGTTTCTAATAACGATTTGGACTACGAGAAGGCGATGATGAAATGATGCGATGGTAGAAAATGAAGATGTGGATGAAAAGATAAAAAGATAGATATGCCTAGATGAAACTGTCGTGGGTTGAGCGAGGATGTTCCAAAGAATCCCATACACGGAGCAATGTCGGACTTCGAGAGAAGCCGAATCCTTTGGTATCGTAACATGAGTCCTTCTCGAGACGAGGTCGAGGAAGATGGCAACAAGAGGGGACATGAGTATCTCCCGGAAGAAATTCTTCTCAATGTAACTCAGTTCTGTGATTTTTTTTTTTGTTTTCCCTCATTTAAAATGCTAGGGTTTACGAATCAAGGCCTTTGATTGAAAGAAACCAGCCATAGAAGGTGGGTATGGACTATGGAGTATAGCAAATAAGGAAAGAAATGGGGAGGAAAAGAGGGCGAGGTGTGGCATGCAAGCAAAGGAGAGAGAGAGAGAGAGAGAGAGAGAGAGAGAGAGAGAGAGAGAGAGAGAGAGAGAGAGAGAGAGAGAGAGAGAGAGAGAGAGATATGGGTGGGGTCCGCGGGAAAAAGAAGTAGAGAAGAGAGTGAAAGGGGCCGCGACGCGTTCGTACGGTGAAAGAGGGGAATTAAATCCCAAATAATGCCACACCATCTAATATTTTAAGTTGCCTCCATCTAACCGTCGGTTCGAGCTTTAATCTCGGCCGTCGGTGCTTTGCAAAACATGTTAACCTATACTTTTATTAATATAATACTGAAAACTCATTGGAAAGAGCCCAGAATGATTCGAAAAGCTCCCGAATGAGGTCGTTGACAACCCCGCAAGACAAGGAAGAAACTAATAATAATGCATAAGAGGGCCAAAAACATAATAAAAATGGCCTGAAAGCTTATGGGTGGGGTCCGCGGGAAAAAGAAATAGAGAAGAGAGTGAAAGGGGCCGCGACGCGTCCGTACGGTGAAAGAGGGAAGGGGGGGCTGAATAAAAATGAAGCACTATGTTGGGATTATCTTAAAAGTAAAAGGTTTTAATTAAATCCCAAATAATGCCACACCATCTAATATTTTAAGTTGCCTCCATCTAACCGTCGGTTCGAGCTTTAATCTCGGCCGTCGGCGCTTTGCAAAACATGTTAACCTATACTTTTATTAATATAATACTGAAAACTTATTGGAAAGAGCCCAGAATGATTCGAAAAGCTCCCGAATGAGGTCGTTGACAACCCCGCAAGACAAGGAAGAAACTAATAATAATGCATAATTAAGAGGGCCAAAAACATAATAAAAATGGCCTGAAAGCTGAAGCACATCACTAAATAAATGTTTTCAGCAACTACAAATAAAAAAATATAATAAAGATCTGATGATGTAGATAACGCTGCAACAAAGTTACTAAGCAAGTACACAATTGTACAAGTAAAGAAAGCATTAACAAGAACTCAGCAAGTAGAAAGTCTAAAGACCACATTAACAACAACAAAAACTAAGCAAGTGGAGAGTCTAAAGACCACATTAACAACAAAAACTAAGCAAGTAAAGAGTTTAAAGACCACATCAATAGAAGAAATAAGCAAATAGGACCACATTAACGCATTGACAATAAGCACCTAAGCAAGTGCAAGTGAAGAATGATTTAACAATAACTATAAACAAGTAAACACCACATTAACCATAAGCAAAGGAAAGAAAAATGGATTAAATACACAAGCAAAGCAAGTTGATTAAACATCATATAATGTCATCAGCCATAAGCAAAAGGAAAGCAAAATCTATCAAAATGCCGTTTTTTCCCCCCGACTTGCCTTTTTTTTTCCTTAAAAAAGATGCAGTTAAACGCAAACTTCATGGTTTTTTTTTTCCGATTTGCCCTTTTTGTTTTTTCATTTAGATCAACTCATTTTATTACTGTAGCAAACGTTTACTATTAAGTTGCGTCTTATACGAGTTCTTTTTTTTGAAAAAAACGGTCGACTTGGTTATACTGGTCAGTCTGAAATCCCACAAGCTACAATGTGTACATCATGTTTTGGTAAGGCCATAAGGCCAAAATTGTATGTATCAGTCACTAGGACACTTCCATTAATCTTTTCTGAGACACAAGGGGCAGTTCATTAATTACAAGTGGTCTGTATATCAGTTGGCAAAAAAAGAAAAAGAAAAATGAGAGGAGAATAATCAAATACAACTATACAAGAAAGCACGACCGTGCATCTGATATCTAACATGCAAGTGAACTAAGATACATATTCAAGCTTGGATCAGGTTACAATTGAGATTCTGTTAGAAAATACGATAAATATCTTCTAGAAAATACACTTTTTAATAATTTAAACTTCTAGAATGGTATATTGATCATATATGTATTCATCACTAATACAAAGAGCTTCTGCAACAAGTGACACCCCTAATACAACATGTTTCAAAGAATCACCATCACTATACCTTTGGCAGAATGATACATGATTTAAGTACATATAGATGAACTCGGTATTTTATTGGACTCAGCAGAAATATAAATGTGGTTTTATACACTACCAAAATAATCACTTTGTTTTAGAACTACAAAAATACTCAAATGGAAATGAGAATATTCTGGTTTAACATTCTTGCAACATATCAGTTTTACATGAGCAAGACATCCAAATTGACCAGTATACTATATTCTACAAAGCAGGAGTTTGTAGAAAGCATTGTTAACAAGTCATCAGAGATTCAATACATGCATTGGGTAATATCAAGTTATGGTTGATATAAGCAATAATTATAGAAACCTGTAGAAGGTTCATCAAGAATAACTATAGGAGGATCGCCAATCATTGCGATAGCAACGGACAATTTGCGCTTGTTACCCCCACTTAAAGCATATGATGGCTTATCTGCATGCTTCCATAAATCGAACTCCATCAACTTTTCATGGACAACCTACAAGTATTGTCAGTCACAGGGATTAGCTATATGAAGCAATTAGGTTGCAGGTCCAAGGAATAAACTACAAACTGCATGGATTGAAGATTTGCAGTGTATCAAAAGTTCCTCATACATCCTTCATGCTGATCTCAGGGACACCCTTTATTCTAGCATAAAGCTCAAGATGCTCACGTACTGTCAGAAATTCTAGAAGAGCATCAAACTGTGGGCAGTAACCAATCTGTTACAAGAAAAATAATAGTTTATTCATGTGCCTTCACTATAAATTAATGTCTTAGGAATTCATCACTATTTTTTTTTTTTGAGTGGAATTCCTCTCCAAGATGGAGAGGATGGGTTTAAACCAAACCCCAAGCTATTATTAAAATAAGAATAGGAAGGGAGTTACAAAAGCAGAATAGGTATTCATCACTATAAATATTGATACTGAGATGTAGATATAAAAAACTAGTGGTTCAATAATAGTACATGCCGACGTGCCGCCTTGGGGTGCAACCTTATGTCATTGCCAAAAATATATGCAGTTCCATCTGACGAACACTCTTCACCTGAATGACATCAGATGGAGTAACATTAAATAAAAAAAAAAACCACGGTGTCTACAAAACGGTAGTATTTAAATAAAAAATGTTGGTTTCTTGAATTTTAATTATTATCCATATGTATGGAGACATCAGGTATGACGACCAAGATCCAAGGGCCAAGACTCACCAAATGGCCAAGATGGATGAGGTGAGATGAAATGAGGTGAGGTAAGATGAGGGAAGGTGTCACTAGTCCATGAATAAGTCCCAGATCTCCTGGCTGGAAAAAGTTTATGGGCACTATATGCAGACTCTCATCCTTAACACGTAAGACACATTTTAAATCCGTGAGTCTCCGAGCAAAGCGAAAAATATCTTGCGTGTAGGGTCGGGATGTTACATTATGGTCTCAGAGCTGGACCTATTTCGTAGTGGGGGACTATCCCATATGGGGTCATGTGGCCCTAAAGGGAGGGGGTGTATTAAGGCGACCAAGATCCAAAAGCCAAGAGTTAAGACTCCTAAGATGGAAGGCCAAGTTGGATGAGGTGAGGTGTCACAAGTCCATGAATAATTCACACATCACGTGATTAGAAAAAGTTTCTGAACTATATATGTAGACTCCCGTCCTTAACACGTAATACATGTTTTAAAGTAGTGAGCCTTCGAGCAAAGTGGACAATATCTTGTGTGTGGGATCAATATGTTACATTAGAAAGGGAAAGGCTATTTCCTTTGGCATTTTATTTGTTGCATACAAATAAATGCAATCCCCTATACATAAACATAACTTCATTCTTCTAGAATTTTTCCTAGTCTCAGAAAAACGTGGAGGGTTGTTAGTAGATTGCATGGGCTAAAGCTCCTAAGAAACAAGGTGGGTCTCCAAACCCGCCAACTAGTCTTTTAGATCTCCCACATGACCCTCTCCTACGATACGACAGTAGACTGAAAAAACCTATCAAGCTTGTGTGGACCCTTCTTACTTGAGAGCTAATCTCTAATAATTGATCCCATCTTACTGAGATAAGACTTGGAAAATGATGATAAGGATGTGGAGAAATGAAGAAGAAATGAATTGTATACATTTCATCTACGGTATGCATGCATTAACAAACTAAACTAGGTAAACTAGAAGATGAGCAAATTTCTTTGTATGGTCTTGTACAAGAAAGACCTAGTTGCAACTTTATATTTTCCTTTGGATAGAGTATCTCATAACTCAACGGAAGAGAGTTTGGAGTAGAAGAAAGAGGAACAACAAAAAGTTGCACTAAACATAACAATACACACACACACACACACATCTATATATATATATATATATATATATATATATATATAACTACATAATAGCATGTTTAATTGCATGCAAGGAAATGAAAATTTCTTGTACATCACACCTAGAGCTAAAAAAAATGAAGTGTTTTCTACTTTAATTAATTGATGGACATTTCTGAATAAGAACTAAAAAGGAGGTAAGAAATCGAGGATGCAGTCAAACTTTAGGATCAAAGAGATCTAAAAATATCATTTTCATTACCTTTCCAAACTCATATAAAAGGAATATCGAAGGTTTAGATCTAGCACCAGACATTCGGTTCATTTAGAATGTGCTGATTTTTTGTGAGCATAAGCACCTTATCTTAGATAAAACACCCACAAAAAAATAAGCTCATTCTAAAACTCCTAAGGGCATCAAATGTTAGAAGTTTTATCGAACATCCGTTGTAACCGTTAATCTGAAATATAATATTTGATGCCGCTAAAAGTTTTAGAATGTGCTGATTTTTTGTGGGTATTCAATCTAAGGTAAGGTTCTTATGCTCACAAAAAATTAGCACAATCTAAGACTCCTAGGGGCATCAAATGGGCGGCTGCCCATTTCGTCGAAATAGACCGCCAGCCTATACCCCGTATCCTATATATATATATATATATATATATATATATATATATATATATATATATATATATATATATATATATATATATATATATATATATATATATATGGGAAAAGGGATGCTGGACTTGAGGTGCAGCGTCGTTGCTGCACCTCATGCATTGTTTGACCATCCTAGAAGTTTTGGAATTTGATGAAATTTGGTGAGAGTGTTATCTAGGGTAAGATGATCATCCTCACCAATTTTCATCAAATTCCAAAACTTCTAGGGGGTTCAAATGGTCGAAGCAAAATCAGCCATCCGCAGTCACCGTTAAAATCTGCAGATTTTGCTTCAACCATTTGACCCCCCTAGAAGTTTTGAAATTTGATGAAAATTGGTGAGGATGATCATCTTACCCTAGACAACACCCTCACCAAATTTCATCAAATTCCAAAACTTGTAGGTGGGTAAACAAGCGAGAGGTGCAGCAACGATGCTACACCTCGGGTGCAGGCTCCCTGCCCCCTATATATATATATATATATATATATATATATATATATATATATATATATATATATATATATATATATATATATATATATATATATATATGGGAATAGGGAACACGGTCCTCCTGACTAGCCAACATGCTAGTCCTCCCTTCAATTTGGGTGCCACATGGCACTTTTTAACCATATATTTCTTTTATGGATGATCAATCCACTCAACTTAGATCAAGATTTTTTAAAAAATTCAAAAAAAAAAACTTAAAACAATCCGATCAACTGTCGACAAATTTAACGGTAAACTGTAGTGGGCCAATAGCCCTTGTTATGGTTAGTTTAAAAATGCCACTTGGCATTTTTTTTTTCCAAATTTTTTTTCATGTTCATTGTTAGGAGGGGTGTACCCACCTTGACCAACCCCTAACCCCGGTTAAAAAGTGCCATGTGGCACCCAAATTGAAGGGAGGACTAGCGTGTTGGCTAGTCGGTCGGGAGGACCATATTCCCTATTCCCTATTCCCTATATATATATATATATATATATATATATATATATATATATATATATATATGCCCATGTGTGTGTGTTTTCTTTTTTTTTATTTTACTAACTGTATGCATAGTTACCAAGTCGGAAAACGGGAAAAAAATGGCAAAGGAAAAAATCGGAAAGATACGATGAAAACGGGAAAAACGGAAAAAAAACGTGAAAACATCGGAAAAAACAAAAAAATCTTAAAAATTATACCAAGAATGTGTATATGTCATTTTCCAACATTAAGTAATCAAAAGTTTAAAACATATAGCATATGCATTTATTAAGCACGAATAAAATAAAACCCGAACCCAATTTAAACCCGGACCAAACCCGATGTGTTTATACTGTTTTATACGTGTTTTTTTCGTTTTAAACGCGTATAAAACGCGTATGTAAGTTTTTTTCAAAAAAACGAGTTTTTTTCCTGTTTACTATGTCTTTGGATCGATACGCGTTCTATACGCGTTTTTTTCAAAAAAACGCCCGATTAGGTAACTATGACTGTATGGGCAAAATTTGGTTTTTACTCAAGTACAAATTTAAAAGGATTCGCTTCGAGGGATCGGAGTACAAAATATATCAGGAGATTGCAGGGAAATCTCTGTAGTCCTTTGATACTCAATTTCAAAGTACAAAGATTACAACAAGTAAGAGAAATGAAAAGAGAAAAGCTTTGCGGTACTTAATCCTTCCGGGATTTGCACGTGATTGGCTAGGGGCTTTGCTTTACTCTTCTTTTTCTTGAATTTTCACTTGTTCTTCGCTCGTTCTTCGACTTGCTTTGAACTCGAATCTTCTTTAATCTTCAATCTTTGACCTTCGATCTTTAATCTCTGATTTTCTTTGGTTTGTTTCAATCTTCATCTTCGATCCTTCTACTCCGAAATTTATTGGAGCTTTGAAGTATCTTCGGTCTACTCTTCTTCTATGATAAAGATCTACTCTAGTCCTTCTTGTATATTGAAGCTCTACTCTTTTTTCTTTCTTCCCTCCTTTTATAAGGGTCAAAGTAGTTATCGTAGGGAATAACTACCTCGGGTGGTTTAAGCAACCTCCAAGTGGTTACTCCCTTGGATGGTTAGAATACCTTCAAGGTGGTTTTCATAACTTTCCTCGATGGTTGGAATAACTTCCAAGTGGTTTTATAACTTCTACTGGTGGTTAATCCCTTTAAATTTCAAATTTCTCCCTCCATTTTTCTTTTATGGTAGAGGTTTGAGTGAATCGTCCTGACTTAACCGACTTGTGGTTCTGGTGTTGAATCCGAGTCGACTTACTGCGACTCGAACTCGACAAAGTTAACTTTTGATTCGATCTTTTTTTGACTTGGTGGACTTGACGAGTCTGTTGAACCTGGCATTAACTTACTTGTAGGAGCTTGCGTTTGGTCATTCTTCGGCCTTGTATGCTGGTGTATTGAAGGTTGCATATCTCTAAGCATTATTCTACTGACATATAGATAGCCTTTGGATGATAGGGATATAACATTTTTTCTTATTCCTCCATTCTCCAGAGTTAGTCAAAATTTTCTTTTTCGTGCTTGGCATTCTTTGATACTAATTTTCCAGACTTATTAAAACTTAGTTAGGGCCCTATATATATATATATATATATATATATATATATATATATATATATATATATATATATATATATATATATATATATATATATATAGGGAATAGGGATCACTGTCCTCCTGACTAGCCAACACGCTAGTCCTCCCATCAATTTGGGTGCCACATGACACTTTTTAACCACATTTTTTTTATGGATGGTCAATCCACTCTACTTAGATCAAGATTTAAAAAACAATTCTAAAAAAAAAACTTAAAACAACCCGATCAACGGTCGACAAATTTAATGGTAAACTGTAGCGGGCAAATAGCCCTTGCTATGGTTAATTTAAAAATGTCACTTGGCATATTTTTTTTCAAATTTTTTTTCATGATCATTGTTAGGAAGGGTGTACCCACCTTGACCAACCCCTAACCGGTTAAAAAGTGCCATGTGGCACCCAAATTGAAGGGAGGGCTAGCGTGTTGGCTAGTCGGGAGGACCGTGTTCCCTATTCCCATATATATATATATATATATATATATATATATATATATATATATATATATATATATATATATATATATATATATAGAGAGAGAGAGAGAGAGAGAGAGAGAGAGAGGAATGCTTAGGTGCGGTCTGCGGTTCGCAGCCGTTCGATGCACCACTCTATGCATCGGATGCGCACGGCCGGTGCATCAGACGGCTGTGTACTGTGGACCGCACGGACAACACCTAAGCATTCCTCTCTCTCTCTCTCTCTCTATATATATATATATATATATATATATATATACCCACGTGTCTCCGTGTCCATCTTTTATGATGTTGCCATATTCGTGTCGACACTCGACACCCGTATCTGTGTCTACAGATTATAGATATCTCTACTTTATAAGAATTACCAAACCATGACAACAAATACTAGCAACATAAATTAATAATGTAGCAATCTTGCAATAATTAACAAATTTATGTTTCGTTAACAAATAATAATTGGTGGTCAAACATTACGGAATAACACTTTATTGAATACTGTGTGTGCATGCTTGCGTGCATTCATGCATGGAGAAAAAGGGAGGAGAAGACATCATTACAGAATGTTTGATGACCACCAACATGCTTGGTTGCTTCTAGAGGAGGTTGGGCAAGTTCAAAAAATTTTAAATTCGAGCAATCAAATCTTAAAAAAGGGTAACCCTACAAACGAACGATTATAAGGCATCCTGAATGAACACCATAGGCATTCCATCCCCACTCCAAAAAATGAAAGTACATTATGGGTATTGCTCTCTGTTCCTTTAGTCAATATTTTAGCAACACATAAAACTACACTAATACTCACCAATCCATCAGGACTAATGCCTGAAGAAAGTGAGAAGAATAACTTCATTGATTATGTATCTCTCATGTTGTGCTTGCAATAGTCAGCTTAAGATTTGGGATTCTCACAAGAATCATTCAAATGTAATTTTGTTTTCAAAGCAAATGGGGCTCCTCTACCAGTAAAATGGCAAAGACATAACTCCTGTACTTGACTTTGAAACTTCTCATGTTTAATGTCCCAAGTTTCGTATATAAAGTTAGGTTTACTTTGTCAAATAATGAATTTCTGGTAAAAAGCCCTACGTTTGCTGAAGTCATCAAATCTGGTAAAAAGCCCTCGGATTTTTACCACCCCGTCATTCCGTCACTCGATCCCTGGGCCCAGAGGATCCGCAACTATTCCAACAGATCTGCTTCGGAAACGAGGAATCAGTCTGCTTCGAATACTGGAGTTGTCGCGCAGAAGCCGAAGAGTGGGTTCTGCTTCAGATGCCGGGAGAAAGGGCATGTTCAGGGTGATTGCAGGAACGGGATAGTGTGTTTACAGTGTAAAGGGGTAGGCCACAAGATGGCAAACTGTCCCTCCAACCGAAAGTTTGCGAGAGGATCTTCTTCCTACCCACCTCCCCCCCCCCCCCTCTGCCATCTACCCTTCCAGTTGCGAGGTGATGGATTTTAATCAAACTGTCCTTGATTCTCTGTTTAACCTACGTTGGTGTGCTATCTGCAGAGTAGTGCGAGGTGTGGGATCTCCGTCCAGCCTCTCCAGTCGTTTCTCCCAAGCCTGGGGAGCAAACTGGAAGTGGAGGGCGAGGATTCTAGACTCCAATGAGTTTCTGGTTGAATTTCCTTCCAAAACTGCTCTCTCGAATGCCCTTAGTCAATCTCTCTTTGATTTTGGAGACCTCTCTGTTCAGTTCTTCCCTTGGTCTGTAGACAACAGAGCCATAGGATCCAGGGTCTTCAAGAACATCAAACTGTTTATCGGAGGCCTTCCCTGCCATGCTTGGAACCTTGAGTCCCTTAGCTGTGTCCTCAATCAGTTCGGTGATATCCTTAGCTTTGAAAATGACTGGGATTCTGCAGATGACCTTAGAGAGTCTAGAGTCACTATTAGCACCTCTATGGCAGAAGCTATTCCCGCGTCGGTCACCTGCCGCTTAGGCAATCGTTTCTATGAGCTCCAGATTCGGCAGCAACCGGAAGCGGAGACGACCGGAGATCGTTTTTTCCGGGAAGCTGAAGAGAATAGAACTGCAGAAGAGTTCAGAGCAAGGTCACAAGGTGAGATTTTCTCAAGCCGTATTCTTCCTGTTAGGGGTTTTCCTGACTTGGTTGCCAACCCTATTCCTCAAGCCCCCTCTTTGATTGGTGATAATGTCGACTGGAACGGGCTCTCTTCGCTTTGGAATGATGGTAAGGCAGATCGTCGGGATCCGGATTCTTCCGGATTACCGTATGTGGTTAATCAATCCCCTATTACTGCAGATATCCAAGCTGATAGCACCAAGGCTCAGGTAGATGATTTGCCTTTTAACTGGGAGGCCACCTCAGATCGCAACGACCCCACTTCCCCTGGGGGGACTCTGTCCCCTCATTTTTGTGTTCCGGACTCCTTACCTGATAATCTTGATGACTGCCAGATGCTAGCAGTCCCACCAGAGCCCCTAGCAGCAGCCGCAGAAGATAGAGCGATGGGAGGCACCCAGAAGGCCTCTGTCAGGAGAAGTCAGAGGCAGATGGTGAAGTCGTTCGAGCAGACTTACCAGCGAGGGAAGCATAATCCTTTTTTGGGATCGCACCTCAAGAAGATGGTGGAGAGGAGCACAGACGACGAGCTTCACTCCTTACTTTCCTTTCTGGACTCTGATACTGTTATTGCGCTGGCTGGAGAATGTGGTGTTGCAGTCTCCAAAGAAGGGTTTGATCCGAAGGTGTTTGTAAATATTCTGCGGGGAATAGAGAAAGAGAGGATCACCTCCTCTGCTTGACTGTTGTTTCTCTTTGGTTCTGTTTTTTCTGAGTTTTTTCCTGCTTGATGAAGACACTTTCTTGGAACATTCGAGGCCTGGGTGATATTGATAAACGCAAAGCTGTTCACCTCCAAATTACCTCTCAGAACATAGATATTATTTGCCTTCAAGAATCTAAATGTGCTAATCCATCGCCCTCTTTTCTCAGATCGATGGGAGGGAACAGAATTAACAATTGGGTTTGGTTAGACTCTGTAGGATCTTCGGGAGGGATCATCACTGGTTGGAAGGAACCAGACTTCACCCTGTTGGATTCGTTCATTGGTGTCTTTAGCCTTTCGGTTGTGCTGAAGCATCAGCAATCAGGAACCTCCTTGGTTGTGTCTAATGTCTATGGACCAACCGATTACCAGCTCCGCCAAGCTCTTTGGCTTGAGATTCGAGATATCCGCGTTCGTTTTTCTGGTCCGTGGATCCTAGGAGGGGATTTTAATCTTACGCGTTTTCCCTTTGAGAGGAGCGGAGCGATGGGCAGACGTTCAGACATGGAGGACTTTGCTAGTCTCATCGACGACCTTTCTCTTTTAGATCTCCCGATGAATAACCGGAAATACACCTGGAACAACAAACGTGAGAACCCAACCTTCGCCAGATTGGACCGTTTCTTTGTTTCTGATGATTTCGAGACTCTCCATCCTGGAGTTACTCAGTGTGGCCT
Organism: Chamaelirium japonicum; assembly: GCA_947650365.1. Taxonomy (NCBI): domain Eukaryota; kingdom Viridiplantae; phylum Streptophyta; class Magnoliopsida; order Liliales; family Melanthiaceae; genus Chamaelirium; species Chamaelirium japonicum. The sequence continues at coordinate 1,370,431 of CANTAL010000060.1, read as the reverse complement.
GACGGCTTTTATATCTGATCATTCTCCAATTCTTTTGGATACTAAATCTCAGGAAGCCAAGAAAGAGAAGATTTTCCGATTCGAAGCCATGTGGCTCGAGGATCCAGATTTCGCGCCCCTAGTCCATTCTTGGTGGTCGGGAGTTGAGGATAATTCCAATTCAGTCAGAAACTGGAACTTAAAAACCCGGCATGTGAAACTGAAGATCAAAGACTGGGAGCGCAGGAAGTTCGGTAATGTGCTATCCAGGAAGAAGAAGCTGCTTAGGAAAATCGGCGATTTGGAAGTGAAAGAAGAGCAGAACTCCATCTCTGATGCAGAGAAGATTCAGAAGTCGAACTGGTCGGAAGAACTGCGGAAAACGCTTGTGCAAGAGGAAATCATGTGGCAGCAACGATCGAGGGACAGATGGATTAAGCTTGGTGACAATAACACTTCCTTCTTCCATAAAGTGGCGAACTCGGGAAGGCGGCGGAACACTATCCATACAATCAAAGAGGGTGACAGATACTGGACCTCTCAGATCGAGATCAGTCGACGGATATCGGAGCACTTCCAGAACTACTTTAGAAGCGATGGAGTAGACGCTGCCACTCTTGACTGGAGTAATCTGGAGACCCTGAAGCTGGAGACTTCTGACGACCTTGACAGACCTTTCACTGAGGAGGAATTCGAGAAGGCGGTATTTGGGATGAAGGCTGAGGGAGCTCCGGGGCCGGATGGACTCCCCATGCTTTTCTACCAGCGCTTTTGGGAGACCATTAAGGAGGACCTTTGCAGACTTCTGTTTGATTTCTTCATTCATAATATTTCCCTCCACAACTTGAACTACGCTTGGGTGACTTTGATCCCTAAGAAATCAGGAGCAGAGACTATTGGCGACTTCCGTCCTATCAGTTTGGCAAACTGCGTGTACAAGATAGTGGCTAAGATTCTTGCCAACCGTTTATCCGATAATCTAGACAAGCTAGTTTACAGAAGCCAATCAGCCTTCATCAAAGGCAGATTCATTTTGGACAGCGTTGCGACGGCTCAGGAGCTGATTTACCATTTGAAAGAGCAGAAGGAAGAAGGCATCATCTTGAAGATAGACTTTGAAAAAGCCTTTGACAGACTCAAATGGAGCTTCATCCTCAACACCTTGAGAGCGAAAGGATTCTCGGACAGATGGTTAAATTGGATCTGGAATTCCCTTTCCACATCCACTCTTTCTTGTCTGGTGAATGGAGTAGCTGGGAAGCAATTTAAAGCTGGTCGAGGGGTGAAACAAGGCTGCCCACTTTCCCCTTTTCTTTTTATCCTAGCCATGGATGTTTTCGACTCTATGATCAGAAGAGTGAAAACAAGAGGATTCATTGAAGGGATTGGGGAAGATTCTTGGAGGACTGCTAACCTGCATTTCGCAGACGACACGATCATCTTCTGCAAAGCGAAGAAGGAGCAGGTTAGTATGCTGAAAATCCTCCTCTACTCGCTGGAAGTCGTCTCAGGACTGAAGTTAATTTTTCTAAGACCTCCCTCTTCTATCTGGGGGAGGATGCTGTTTCGGCAACGACCTTCTCTGCTATCCTTAACTGCAAACTAGACTCCCTTCCAACCAAATATCTCGGCCTTCCTCTGTCTTCGGCGAAACTTCACAGAAGTGACTGGTTCAAAGTCATTGAGCGTGTGGACTCTAGACTGATGGGTTGGCAGGGGAAGCATCTCTCTTTGGGAGGCAGGTTGACTCTGGTCAATGCGGTTCTGACCCTTATACCTTCGTATCACTCGTCCTTCTTCTTAATGCCTAAGTGGGTGATTAAGAAAATTGACGCTATCCGGAGCCGCTTCCTTTGGAAGGGAGCTGACCCCAATTCCAAAGCTTACCATCTTGTTAATTGGGGCTCAGTCTGCAAATCTAGAGAAGAAGGGGGTTTGGGTGTTATCAACCTCGCCGATCACAACAGAGCCCTCCTGGGTAAGTGGTGGTGGAGACTCCAGCGAGATCAAGGAGACATCTGGAGCGCAGTGATCAGGGGTCGTTATTTCAAACGCTTCAAGCCTTTACAGATCAGAAGCAGAGCTTCCGGCAAGATCTCTCCGTTCTGGAAGGGCATCCAGAGAATTGGGCATATTTACAAATGTGGTACTAGCTTGATTATCCACAACGGGAAATCTACTCTCCTCTGGGAGGATAGATGGTTAGTCGAAGGTTGTCTGAAGAATTGGTACCCGGATCTTTACGAACTCGCTTGGTCGAAGTCTTGCTCTGTCAGATCGCAGTGTGTCCATCGTGATAATAGGACAATCTGGAACATCAAATTCCTCCGGAACATTCCAGACTTCCTTCAATACCAAGTGAGAGAATTGGAAAATCTTTTGCAATTACTTTCTGTTAATGAAGAGGAAGATGAGGTGACCTGGCGTTTGTCATCCTCAGGCAATTTTTCTTCTAAATCCTTCTACAGTTTCATCAACAAGGGTGGGGTTATCTGTCCGATTGCCAATCATCTTTGGAAGTCTAGAGTGCCTCTGAAGATTCGTATATTCATGTGGTTAATGACCAAGAAGAAGCTTCTTACGAGAGTCAATCTTCAAAACAGGGGGAATACTAACGTTTCGGACACGACGTGTGTGCTTTGTGGTCAGGCTAAAGAAGATACTAACCACCTCTTTATTCACTGCCCGTTTTCTAAGGGTATCTGGGATCATTTGAAGAGAGGTCTGAAGATCCAGGGTACTCCAGGTTCTGTTTTTTCGATGTGGACGGTTTGGAGGAAGAAGAGAATTAAGAATCGCCTTCGGCATAGCTGGGATTTCCTTGTCATGGCTGTCTGCTGGAGCATCTGGATCGAAGTCCGGCTTGCGATCAAGAGGAGGTTGCTGCAGTGGAAAGTGGTCCTTCAAGGAAAAAAGCTTGATCAGCTAGACAACATCATTTGTAACCTTTTTTGATTTTTTTTTTGGTCTCTCGGTTGTAAGGCTCTTTCTTTCTTCTTTTAATGGACTGGTAGGGGTCTAGGCCGAACCCCCCCTCATTCACTGAGAGGGATTTCTCAAAAAAAATAATGAATTTCTTATTGATTAATGCGACTATTTACACACAAGAAGATGCTTCCTTTAAAAAGTGAAAATTAGGCCAAAGAGGACTAGATGCTCTTCAGATCCTACTACTTTAACTTTAATCCAATTTTTGGGATCAACCAGTTAGGTATGGTGACTATTACATAAAAAACGAAAAAAGAGGACAGCTGAATATTATTTTCCTAAAACAATCCTAGGTGTATTTAGTATTTACCAAATGACAATTTATAGACAACCAAGATATTATATTTTTCATATTGTAGCCAGAGTCAATAAAAGATGCCTGAGACTTGCTGAGGTTAAAGCCCTCTCTTGCATAAGAATATGACATTCATTTTTTCCAAGCTATCCCAAATTCTGATTTTTTTCTATATTTGCAAAAGGAAATGTGGCAAGGAAATCAGTATAGCACTAGAGTTGTCTGCGAAACGCAAAATCACAAGAGATTAAAATGACACAAATGTACGATGTACCAGTTAACATTGACAAAGTTGTAGTCTTCCCTGCTCCATTTGTTCCTAGAAAGCCAAAACATTCTCCTTCCTGAACAGAGAAAGTCAGTGAATGAACTGCTACCTTCGCAGCATGATTTCTTCGAGCAGGATAAACCTGATAATAGAGTGATAAGCCATAACACATTTAGTAGCGTATACAATAGCTTCCAATTTTCAAGTTAGGTAAAAATGTATGGCTTATTGCTCATATCTTGTTTCATGTGCAGACTATGAGCTAGTGAGAAGTAAAACACATTGATCCAGACTCGGAAATTCATAGTACAATATGAGATATATATTCCAGAAATCAGTACCTTACGAAGATTATACAAATAGATTATGGCATTGTCAGCATAACCACCGAGTATTCTATCCCTTTCCATCCTAACGTCTACATCCTCATCAGCTATCCTAATAGAAGCATCATCAGATGATCCCAGAAGAGGCTGGAAATAGCTCCGAGATATGTCATGGTGGAAAGTGAAAAAATTATGCCACCACTCTTTAATTGCAGTTATCTTCACTTTGTGGGAAGACAAGAGTTCAAATCCAATTGTGAGAAGGAAGTACCCGATACTCTGTTGCAATTATAGAAGATAAAAAAATACCAGGGTTAGATAGAAGGGATTTAAAAAGCAGGTAAATATCGCAAAATTTCCAATACTTCTTTAACATATATGAAATAAGACACCAGAGAATAATGATGGCTACATAAAAAAAATGTTACTTCGGTAAACTGTATTCTTCAGACAACGTTGAAGTATCTGAAATAGTTGGACTAAATAATAGTGAATTTGAGTGTGCCTAGTTAGAAATATGGCACCAATTGTGCTTATAACTCTCACCTTCTCCACTTGCATTCTTCTTTGCCTCATATATCCATTTCGCTTTAATTTTTCTGTTCGTTGGTAAGAGTGGCTAGCTCCCATATGTTCTTCTCGATTAACTCGATTTCTTTGTCCATAGCATTTTTCCACTTCTTATCTTTCATGACTTCTTCTTTGCCTCGTATATCCATTTCACCTTTGGAAATAATGGCTAGCTCCCATATGTTCTTCACGATTAACTTGATTTCATCGTCCATAGCTTTTTTTCATTTCTTATCTAACAAGGCATCTTCTTTGCCCCGTATATCCATTTCACTTTAATTGCTCTATTCGTTGGAAAGAGTGCCTAACTCACATATGCTCTTCTTCATGATTACCTAGATTTCTTCGTCCATAGCTTCTTTCCACTTCTTATCTTGCATGGCATCTTCTTTGCTTCGTATATCTGTTTCACTTTAATTGCATTGTTCATTGGAAAGAGTGGCTAGCTCCCATAGGTTGTTTTTCTCTATTACCTAGATTTCTTCGTCCATAACTTCTTTCCACTTATTATCTTGCATGGCATCTTCCAAACCTATTGGTTCACAATTCCCAAATAGATAATAATGTTAGCTTATTTTTATTCAGTTGCCTTATTGACCTCATGTAAGCTTCTCGAGCATCTTGGTCCTGCACTTGAGCTTGCTTCCAAACTCCAATGGAGCTTTACAATATGAAGCAGGAGATAGAGGTGGCGTAATAGGCTCTTGAGGTTTTTGATGAACTTGATCTTTTTCTTCAACCAGAGGTGAGAAATCATACTTTTTGAGTCCACTCCAAAAGTCCATCAAACTCAACATCTTTACTTGTAATTAGTTTTCCATTGCTTGGGTCATACATCTTGTAGCCTTTGGAGCGAGCAACATAGCCGGTGACGACATACCTTGACCTTCATCATCAAGCTTGGGTCTCTTTGACTCATTACATATGGATATGCAACTCATCCAAGCACTAGCCACTTGGCTTTCTTCAACTCCATGACTTTCGAGATGTTTCTTCAACTCCTCTGCAACATAAGGAAGGTATTGACTTGGCAGAAGGGCCTATGGGATGAGGCGCTGAATGGAGTCCTTTGGGCATATCGGACAATTCCAAGAAGGCCGACCCAAGAGTACCCCTTCAACTTAGCCTTTGGAGGAAGAGATCATCCCCACAGAGGCCAACTTCTTGACTACAAAAACGAGAGTCGTCAGCTCAAGCTATCTTCCCCCTTCAGTTTGCTCTCATTATTGTGGTTAATTGTGCTCTCATTACAGGGCTGGTGGCCCTGTAATTTTTTTATTTCATTAATGCACTGGTAGGGGTCTAGGCCGAACCCCCCCTCATTCACTAAGAGGGATTTCTCCAAAAAGAAACTGTGCTATATTGATAATTAACTCTAATTTGTTACCCAAAATGCGTGCTATAGGCTTAGAATTGTAGGGAACTTATTTGGTGACTGCATCACTTCTTCGATGACTAATTTCACTGGACCATCAAGCTAGGCCTCCGTCGATACAATCCCCCCCCTCCCCCCCCCCCCCCCCCTCCCGAACACACCCACCCACCCCCACACCCCACACCCACCTAACCACCCACTCACATCCACACCCCACACCCACCCGGGACCAATGCATTCTCCTGATCATTTGTTTACCTTCAACCCTGAAAACAAACCATTTTTCCTTTCTCTCCTCCTTCCTTGACACAACACAACCTATATCCAACAAAATCCCAATAATTAATGATTCGAACTTTAGATCGGATCCCCTAAAACTTGTTAGATACAGATCCAAGTTTGGATACTTAAACCTCGTCAGGATTCGGATTTGTTTCTATATGGGCTTGATCTAAACCCAATACATTGCCATACATATTCAAATCAAACAGAATGAAAATCCACTTTGTCTAAATGAAAAGTTTCTCATTGTAAACAATTACATTTGCTTTTTTTTTTTGACATCAGTGGGTGTCCTAAATCTTTCGGGTAATGGACCCACTTCGAGTTCGGACTAATCCCCCAAGAATGCACACCGACCCACTCGGAAGTTTCCCTACACTCCTGGGTACCTCGGAGGAGAGGGGGGGGGGGGGGGGATTGAACCCACAACCATCTCACCCAAGCATCGGTTGCTTTACTAACTCCCCTATCCCCTGGTAGGTAATTTGCTTCTTTCAGAATTGGTTATAAGCATGGGAAGATCCTCCGTCCAGATCCATTCAACAACTTCCCATCCTAATTTAGAGTTCTTTTGGGCCCTAGAAAGTTCTCAAATGTAAATTGTAAGGTAGGCTTCCAAACAAACATAAAGTCGACAAAAGTTATTAATTGGTGTTATATAACTTATATTTCATCAACATTTTTCCTATATAGGAAAGTTATACAAAATTATGGTAAAAAGCAGAAAAAATGGCAAAGACACCTTATATGATAACGTTGCCACATGGTCAATAGGATGAAATAATTGCAGCTGATGGAATTTCTTGCAGCCATCAGAAAAATGAACTATAAAAATGCATGCAACTGATGTAATTCGGTTGATGACATAAGTGCTTAGGATGGTATTGTTCTTTCGTGATACATGTGCTCGTCTATCCTGACAATGGCATTATCTAGTGTTGTATGAGCAAATATTTGAATTTTCACTCAAGTACAAATTTCAAAGGACTCGCTTCGAGGGAGCGGCGTACAAAATGTATATCAGGAGATTGCGGGGAAATCCGTCTTTGATCCTTTGATACTCGATTTTGAAGTACAAAGATTACAACAAGTGAGAAAATGAAAAGAGAAGAGCGTTGCGGTGCTTGATCCTTCCGGGCTTTGCGCGTGATCGGCTAGGGGCTTTGCTTTACTCTTCTTCTCCTAGAATCTTCACTTGTTCTTCGCTTGTTCTTCGACTTGCTTTGGACTTGAATCTTCAATTTTCCATCTTCGATCTTCGGTCTTCGATTTTCTTTGGTTTGCTTCGATCTTCGATCCTTCTTCTCCGGGATTTCTTGGAGCTTTGAAGTATCTTCAGTCGGGAGCTTTGTAGGTTCTTCTTGCTATGGCCAAAGATCCTTTCTTCTCTTCTTGTCCCTCCTTTTATAAGGGTCGAAGTAGTTATTGTAGAGAATAACTACTTTGGGTGGTTGAAGCAACCTCCTGGTGGTTTCTATAACTTCCCTTGGATGGTTAGAGAAACTTCCAGGTGGTTTACATAACTTCCTTGATGGTTAGGATCATATTCGAGTGGTTTTGTAACTTCCACTGGTAGCTTAATCCTTTTGAGCTTGAGTGAACGGGTCTGATTAAAACGACTTGTGGTTCGGGTCTTAAATCCGAATTGACTTACTGTGACTTAGATTTTAACCAAGTTAACTCTTGATCCGGTCCTTTCTGACTTGGTAGGTTCAATGAGTTTGTCGAAATCTAGCGTAAGCTTACTTGTAGGAGCTTAAGCTTGATTACTCTTCGGCCTTGTATATCGGCTTGTCGAAGGATGCTCATCTCTAAGTATCATTCTATTGACTTAGATATAGCCTTTGGACGATAGGGATATAGTACTTTCCTTACTCTCAAACTTGGTCAAATTTCAGAGCGTACGGAAGCAAGAAAAATTTCCTTGGTCATCAAGGAAATAAAGTATAAGGAAGCAAAATTTCCCTGGTCATCAGGGAAATAAAGTGTGAGGAAACAAAAATTTCCCTGGTCATCAGGGAAATAAAGTGTAAGGAAACAAAAATTTCCCTGGTCATCAGGGAAATAAAGTCTTCCAGACTTAGCCAAATTTTTGAGTGAAGTGTGAGGAAACAAAAATTTCCCTGGTCATCAGGGAAATAAAGTCTTCCAGACTTAGCCAAATTTCTGAGTGTAGGCAAAAATTTCCCTGGTCATCAGGGAAATAAAGTATAAGGAAGCAAAATTTCCCTGGTCATCAGGGAAATAAAGTGTAAGGAAGTAAAAATTTCCCTGGTCATCAGGGAAATAAAGTCTTCCAGACTTAGCCAAATTTTTGAGTGTAAAGCAAAATTTCCCTGGTCATCAGGGAAATAAAGTCTTCCAGACTTAGCCAAATTTCTGAGTGCAGAGAAAAATTTCCCTGATCATCAGGGAAATAAAGTATAAGGAAGCAAAATTTCCCTGGTCATCAGGGAAATAAAGTCTTCCAGACTTAGCCAAATTTCTGATTCTCTAGCTTTAGGCAATATTTCAATGTCTACAAGTGTGTGTGTGCATACTTAAAAATGGCGTGATGCATCTAGCAAAAGAGATTTGAGTTCATAAAATACCTCAATCGCTAAATAACAGATAGAGGCACCAGTGACATCCCAGTCAAGAATACCACTTTCCGTTCCCGGTTTCATACCTTGCCGTCGAAGAGCAAGGGATGCAAGTCCATCCGCAAAGCAAAACCCTGGGGATAACCTAAAGAAGTTCTGCAAAAATATTGTCTCAATAAAAAATGATCTCCCACATGCATATGGGTGCATTAACCAATGACGAAAAATAAATTTTCACACAGAGGTTTAAGTATGCTAAATACATGTTTATCTTGACTGAAACACATGAATGGTTCCAACCAACTGTCTTTACATATACTTTTAGCAATCAGACAGTCTAGAACTAAAGTATTACATTGTTTCCTAAATTCTGATAATTTCATCACAGACACATGTAGAAATGGCCAAAGTACTTACAAATACATCTTAACATAACTCACAGCTTTAGTAATCTGATCAAAGTAGTTTTAAAATTGATGCTTCTAATGCAGAAGTCTGCACTAATATAAGACGAAGGTTGGGTGAAATAGGTCTGATGCTGTGGTTAGATGAGAGTAAAACAAAGAAACTAGACGAGGGTGATGGAGGAGACTGGTCTCCAAACTAGGGTTTTTTCTTAAAAAATCCGATCTAGTGGGCTCCCTTTTTGTATTCGTTTTTATAGACAGAAGAAAGACAGAGAGAGAGGAGGCCGGCATACATGACAAGGGTAGTCAAACAAATCCCAAAACCACCATGGCGTATGGTCAGCCAAAAGGGTGGTGGTGGCTAGGGTTTTATAAAAGCTCTTCTTTGAATTCTCTTGATAATCAATCTAGCACCTTGATTGCAGCTTAAAGTCAGGAGAGGATCCAATGTCAATACTGATTTAAGTGTCTCTTAATGTCATCCCTCGGATAAGCCATTTGACGGTGCTAATTATATATTTTATTCGTTAGCCACTTAATGAAGACTTGAGTTAAACCTAGTCATCAGGCAGTGCGAACAACCCTTGCATCTCGGTTAGCCAACAATAAAATCAACTATAAAACATAGTCCAAATGATCGATTGATGCACCAAAACAAGCGTCGGAAAGATAAAAGAGAAATACATCCAACTGACATAAAAAAACTAGCATCCCACAGTGGTAGACAAAGCCTTGTGTACATCATCAATAGTGATTATGGAAGTTTGTGATGTTTCTGGTCGTCATAGTGGTACCAAACATTAAGCTCCGATACCATACTGGTGCATGAAAGAAAGGACCTGGGTTGATTTGGGAGTTTGGATGAGACTCGGGAATAATTTCAGAACTTGCTATGTAAATTAGGACTAAATTTGATCTATATTTACACTACAAAAGTGTTCTAAGACTGGAAAATTAATTAGTAGAGGTCTAGGATCAAGGTTGATCGGGATCTAAAAGGATTTCACTAGATTTTGAGGATTCATGGGGTAAAATATTAAGGCTTGCCCGAAATAAGTTCTCCAGCAGAAATTCTAGGCTTTGGCTGGATTATGTGAGGCTTTGAAATTGATCTAGGCTTATTGATGAATCCACAAGACAATATAAACTACGATCTACGAAGATTAGGTGGTATATATGCAGAAAAATACAATAAAATAATTATAATATACAAGAGATCCCTGGATTTCTAGAACATACAAGTATACAAGTTCTTACTAGAAATATAGAACAAGTATGAAATGACAATTCAAGTAAGTTCCACTAAAGACTGTTCTTTACTTAACCAAAAAATAAGAGATACTGTCCTTTTCATTATAAATCATGGATCATACTAGAATAAAACAGTAACTGAATATAATGTGCCTTTAGATTTGAAAATTTGAGCGGTATATTACATGTTCATTTGATGCAGAAATTTTATTCAACTTCATGAAAAATCCAACTTTATATAAAAGAAAAAACAATTAAAGAACATATCAAACATAGTCTACGAAGATTAGTTTATGCTTCTAATTTTTTTTAGAAAACTAGAAGTATTTTGGCAGTTATCTAGGGAATCCATAAAAAAAAAATTTGTGTATGGGTCTAACACAAGTATTAAGTCTTTTCTTTTTCCAGGTACGGTCTTTACACAAAGGGATTTAGGTAAAAGAAACAGAAGATCAGAGAACAAAGACTTAAGGGAACAAGAGGTAGTGGACATACTGAATTTCAGTTAGGTAGAGCTCTCTAGTGTTTTCAAGTGTGACCCAGTGCAATCTACAACCTCACTGGTGGAAATCTTAATGAAGTGCTTAGACCATGGCAGAAACAACCAATGTCAGGATCGAAGTCTACAACTACATAGTGCTTGTATTGCCCTCGGAATATATTTAGATAAGATTGTCAGTGTTTGTGAAAGAAAGGATTGGTGCTCAAATTTTAGGCTTCTCGAACTCTTGTCGACCTAATATGGTATCGGAGCATGAAAAAAAAAAAAAATCTAAAACAAATTTTAGGCTTCTCGAACTCTTGTCGACCTAAAACACATTTCAGCAGATAAAGCACAAAAAACAGAGAAAAATGACATCAAGTGCCGAAATCCAACAAGAATCAAACAATAGGCAAGGGTTTAAAGTTGCTGTTACAACTTACAAATAATGCTAGTGGTGCTTATCTGTAAATCTATAAATTATAATACAGTCCATTCTGGACTAATTCGTAAGACTTGTTAATATAAACCAGTCCCTACTGTTCTATTTTTGCAAATAAGTCCACCTTTATAAAACCTGTAATGGGTTTGGTATGAACCCGATTTTGGGTTGGTTTGGGCATGATTTTGGGTCAGGTAGGATGACTTTAAGTTATCAAAACATATTATAATATGTTACCCTAAAGACAGAACCTACCAAATGTTACATTATATAATAACATAAATCTGTCTACCTTGAATTTTCTTTGTCTTAGAATTTTTTTTTTCATTCTTTTATTGACATTGTTCAGGAGTTATATGTACTTTGTTACCTTTAAAATCTGGCAGTTCGAATTTTTTGTGGTTATTGTGTATTACTTCGGTTAGTGTTGTCAACATATTCTCGCATACTTGTAATTGTTTACTGATGCTTGTAAGTTGTAACCAGTACCATGCCTTGGTTTCATCCAATACATATTGAGAATCAAATAAGGAATCCATATTGAAAAAAGAAAAATACAAAATGGAAATATTGAATATGAATAGCATTAATATGTTACAGTCCCACAAGATGGAGATGTTTTAAAGTAAACACAGGTAGTATAAAGATAAAAGAATAGAAATAAAGGAATAGCCTAAAAAAAGGAACATAACTAAGAGGTAAGGATACATGCAAATAAGGCTAATAACCTGAAGTCCCATAATCAAGATACATATAAAGAAATAAAATGTAGTACAAAAAAGTTTATGGAGATTAAACAGTAATTTTGTGCATCATACGGCTAACTTCTACTAGTAATTGGAGTAAGCTTAAGCAAACCTTCAGCAAAGAATTTGCCTTTCTAGTTCCCTCAACAAGGCCCATAATAAATGAAATAACCATAAGAATGAGGCCGCTAAAGAAGTGAACCAGCAAAACCACATTCTGCAATTAAAAGCAAATAGACCTCAAACATTTATGAAAAATATCCATAAGGCATTGGTGAGTTTTGGGAAGTTCAGCAAAGTTAGACCTGTGCAATTGTATGGTCGGAAAAGAAAAAAGTGAGGCAATATGTTGATGAAGCAACTGCTAATCCATATTCCAAAAACATGATGATTGTTGGCAGAAAGCACCCAACTCCAATAAATTGATTTAGATCTACAGTCGAATATGACATCATAAGTTCTCCTAAATATTTCTTTATCAAGTGAAATTAGTAGTTGATCATGTAAAAAGTCCTCAAAAGTGATATAAATAAAATGAAATGTTCATGAGGTTTCATTACATACCGAAGATAAAAAAAAGAATTACAGCAAGTGATGTAGGAAACAAGTAGCTGATGAAGTCCCATGCATATGTTGATATCCAATACGATAATATGGAAACCTGAGTAGTGATTAACGGGGGTTATTAAAAAGACAAAACAAAAAATCAAAACACATATTAAAAAAAATATGATACCCCACTAATTAGCTGCTGATGTTTTGCTTTGACTTCACGTTCCTACAAAAACAAAATAATACAATTCTATAAGCCCACTAGTCTTCACTAGCAACACCATATACATAAACTAAACAGAGATCTAAACGTTAAACAACAATACTCATGTTTAAAGAAAACACCATTCATTCACACTGGACCCCACTTTATCAGCATTTATTGTTTATATTGTAAAGGCTGTACCTAATAAACTAATAAAACATTTTAAACTTTTTTGGGTAGCCGAAATGACCATGTTCTTAACAGTTAAACACAACTTTAAGTGAGTACAAAAATTAATAGATCATAAAGAATAATTGAACCTATGGTAGATTAGACAGGTTAGGTTAATCCAAGGGCAGGTTCTAATTTAAAAGATTGATGATTGGAATCTGAGAAAGCTGGATTTTATCCTAACCAATGGAAGCAACTGAAAGATTTGAATATTAATCCAATGGCTTAATACATTTTGTTACCACAACCCTAGAAGGGAGAGCGAGAGAGAGAGAGAGAGAGACGGCTAGGGTTGGGAGAATGACGGCTTAATCTAATTACGGCAATAGCCACGAATATATAGGCACATACATATGTAGGGAATGAGTCATGTACACCTAACTCATATGTATAACACTATAACCTACAATGTACATTAACATAATCAATCCCGTACTCCTGAGTAAAGACCCTGGCGACAAGACGGTGTCGTGTACCGATCAATGGAGCCATCAGGACGATGCTTGATCTTGAAGACCTACTTGCAACTAATGGGCTCAACACCAGCAGGCAGAGGGACAATCTCCCATGTCTGAGTCTGCTCAAAGGCCTGGAACTCCTTAGCCATAGCCTGCTGCCACACAGGGTACTGCAGTGCCTCTCGGTAGGACCTGGGCTCTCTATTAGTGTGAAGGGAAGTAAGGAAAGCAGTGAACGTGGGCGAGTAGGAAGTGACTGCAGCAAAACCAAAACGGTCAAGAGAGTAGCCAAAGTGGTTGGGATGGCGGCGCTCGCGTTGGGGATAGGATGAGTGCTGGGATCCACATCCGGTAAAGAAAGGCTACTCGAAGTAGAAGGCGTACCAGAGGAGTCAAGGTCAGACGAAGGGGCGACAGGGAACAGGTCAGGCTAACGACGACGAGAATACACCTGAGGAAACAGAGAAACAGGTGATGGGGACGAGGGACCCAAGGGAGAGGTGGGGGGGGGGGGGGGGGGAACAGGAGAAACATCATCTGAGAGGGAAGGAGGAGAAGGAGAAGGGTCGACCATGGTAGGAGGACGTAAGGGCTCGAGAGCAGGGACAAAAGAAGAAGCGGTAGCAGAAGGAAAGGATGTCACAGGAGAAGTCTGCTGAGACACCGAGGAGGGAGCTGGAGGGATCTCAAAAAAGGTGAGATCCTGAGACACAGTAGAGTAATAAGGAACACTCTCAACAAAGGAGACATGTCGAGAGAGGCAAAGATGGCAAGCCAAGGGATCATAACAACGATACCCTTTGTGCTCAGAGCCTCAGAACTGATCCCCAAAAGAACACACTTAGCCGACCTGGCGGACAACTTATTGCACTCATGAGGGGGGAAAGGACAAAGCATGTGCACCCAAACGTGTGAAGCATGCTGTAATCAGGGGGTGTGGAGTAGAGTCGCTCATGAGGACACCCGAGAGGACAGAAGAGGGAGTGATATTAATAAGGTTGATTGAGGTCAAAACAGCCTCAGCCCAGAATGTACGGGAAACAGACGAAGAAAGAAACAAAGCCCGAGCTGTTACTAAGATGTGGCGGTGTTTCCATTCAACAACTCCGTTCTACTCGTGAGTATGAGGACATGATTGCTGAAAGAGGGTGCCATGGGACTGAAGGAAAGATTGCATGGCTATGGAGAGATATTCATAGGCGCAATCAGACCAAACGATCTTGATGTGAGCCTGGAATTGGGTATGGATCATGGCAGTGAAGATTTTATAGACCTCAGGAATGTCGGATCTCTGACGGACATGTAAACATAGAATAGTTATCGATAAAGCTAACAAAATAAAGAAAACCATTCATTGAAAACAAAGGGGCTGGGCCCTAAATATCAGAGTGCACTAGATCAAAAAGGATGGATGCCTGAGACATATTGGAAGAAAAAGGGCTAGCTGAGTGCTCAGCCAACTTATATCCCTTACAAAAAGAAAGAGAAGAAAAAGAACCTCGGCCTAAAGCTCCATAATGGAAAAGGCTTTAAAATCGAGCCTCAGACACATGACCTAACCTTTTGTGCCACAGATCGACATCAGAGGGGACAGCACCATAGAAGAGCGAAGGAGAAGTAGCTGGTAGATGAAGGTACTCCAAATGATACAGCCCACCCGCCCTACGAGCAGCTCCAATCCTCTGACCGGAGCAAGGATCCTGCACAACACAAGCTGAGGAAGAAAAAGTAATAGTCAGACCAAAGTCACACAGACTGCTAATAGAAATTAAGTTCATGCAAAGTTGCAGAGCGTGAAGGACAAAGGGTAAAGAGAGGTGGCCTGTGGGATCTGAGGTAGGGTTAATAGATCAAGTTTGCGAGATAGCTAAAGGAGAGCCATCTGCAGTATGGATCAATGGGATGCGTGAGGAAGGGGAGCAGCCAGTAAGAACAGAGCGATCAGGGGTCATGTGGTGAGAGGTTCCGGAGTCCATAATCCAAGGTGTGGAGGTACCAGAAGCAGCAGAGAAGGCAGAGGTACTGGAGGAGCCAGCGGCAGGCTGCAGAAAAACCTACTCAAGTCGTATCTCAAGACACTGAAGACGATTCGTTGTAGTAACATCGGCAGTGGGAGCTCCAGCAACAGCAGCAATGGGACGACCGCGATGAGGTGGACCTGCATGTTTCTCTAGGTGGAGAAACCAACAGGAGTCAACTGTGTGCCTCGCCTTGCCACAATGGGTGCACCGCCGAGTGGCAGGCAGACCGGAGGAACAAGAGTCACCACGAGGAGTAGCAACAATGGCAACTCGAGAGGAAGGAGAAGCAGCAAGAGCACCCTCAAAGTTAGAGGGCACAGACGCCCTGCGAGTTGCCACGGTGTGAAGACGGATCTCCTCTGCAAGTAGCTCAGCTATAACAGTATCGAGACGAGGGAGAGGATTCCGATGAATCAGCTGGCCAGTTAGGGAGAACTCAGAATAGAGGGCCATCAAAAACTGATAAAACTGTCGCCGCTCCCGAAAGTAGTGCAGCTCCATCGCCTGGAGCTCACGCGAGCAACCCCGCATAAGCTTATGAAACTACTGAATCGTCTGCTCACCCTGCTAAGCAGACTGGGCCTGCGACATGAGCTGATACTCACGAGCTCCGCTCTGCTCCACAAAGCGCTCAGTAAGATAAGCTCGGAGCTCTGCCGCAGTAAAGAAGGTGACGAGATATGCGCGAAGAGAACGATCGACCGAGGCAACTAGAAAAGCACAAACACGTCGATCACGAACACTCCAAAAGTCAGAAGCCACTGTACCATAGCTATAGGAGTAGGAGTAGAGCCGTCAAGGTGCCCGTATAAGGCACGGCCATCCAGAACCCTCCGAACTGTAGCTGACCATGCAGGCCAATCAGCAATAGTTGCAAGGGAGAAATCCATAGAGACCGAGAGGAAATCCCTTGTCTGCTCGTTAGGGGTTGCAGAGAACTAGACAGAGGCTAACACATCGGACTAAGCAGAGGACGTCATTGTGATCACCTACACAATGAATGGAAGAGATTGGGCTGCCGGTTATAAAAGCTACAGGAACAGGGATTTGGGTCGGGCGTCAGCAGGGTAGTCCACAGGGATCCGCGAGGACTAGAGTATAGTTGGGTCGGCCGTTAACAGGCGGGTCCGCAAGGATTCGTGAGGGCAGTCGGGTCCTGATGGAGTAGCAGGCTGGTCAGGCGTCAATAGACGGGTCCGCAGGTCGCCTAAGAGAGCTCATCATGGAAGAGGAATGACCAAAGTCAGATAGATAGGGCTGAAAGCCTCGAGGAGAGCACAAGGTGGCAGACGGCTGGCGCGAGATCATGTGTAGGTTCTGGCAATTAGGTGGCCGGATTCGGTGTAGGATCAGGCGCGGTTTCTGGCATGGAGGAGGCTCGGCACGGTCCAGCGATCAGATGGCCGAATTCGATGCAGGATCAGGCGCGGGTTCCGATGCGGAGAAGGCTTGGCACGATCCAATGATCAGATGATTGGATCCGGTACGGGATCAAACGCGGGATCAGATCGGACTGCAGAGCCGGTGGGAGCAATACGCAGGGTCCGGATTGAATCAAGGTATAGGGTCGGATCGATACGCAGGTGGCCGAACGCGGGATCAATCTCCCTCTGATACCATGTTACCACAACCCTAGAAGAGAGAGAGAGAGAGAGAGAGAGAGAGAGAGAGAGAGAGACGGCTAGGGTTGGGAGAATGACGGCTTATTCTGATTAGGGCAATAGCCACGAATATATAGGCACATACATGTGTAGGAAATGAGTCATGTACACATAACTCATCTATATAACCTACAATATACATTAACAAATTTCATTTTTAATAGCTCGAATCAGTTGACAAAAAAACTTATCTAAGAGCCACAAGGTCATACAGTATTGCATAAGTTATGCTGATCTTAGTGCATGGAATATTCCCCCCCCCCCCCCCGCTTCTCATGTTTTTTGAGTGTGAAAGGCCACAACCGACGGATTTTGTTCACCTACGGCTGAGGAACTCCAAACAATGGACCAGTCTCCTTCTGTTTTTGCATGGAAAAACCCCTCTACCACCTCTTTATTTTTCTCCTGCACCTCATCTACGACAAGTGGGCTTTGGGAAGACCATAAAATCATAAACGAAGAGCGAGGAAAATTAGAATTAGAAATATTTTTCAGCAGTAAGTGAGGATTCATCCATCCTTTTTCCTGATCCTCTTCTTTCCCCTCAAGTCCAAGTAAGGTTTCTTCATCATTGGATCAGAAGGTACTGGCAGCAACTTGACATGCGATTGCCCTCTAACTTGGCAAAATCTTCTCTTGTTCTCTAACATTCTTTCCCAATTAATTCTTAACTTTGTATGCTACTTTCTTCATAAGATTTTCTCAATCATCCTAACAGAACCTTGATTGAGATTTAATTAGCCTTAATGATCCTTGTCTATCGACAGTAGGTAACCATAATTTATCTTCATTAATTTGGGCATTAAATGTGTTCTGATTTACATATTTTTGGCGTTTTAAAAAGAGCTAGTGCATACTTTAGAATTACTGTTGCAAATATTTGTTTCCATTGTTCTGTTGTGTGCCTAGGAATATTTGCTCAATTACACAGTGTCCTACAAATTCTTCTCGTCTCTTGGTAATAATTTAGGACTAAAGTTACTGGAGAACTTTGCTAGACAGTAGTCGCATATTTTTTTTCATACGAATGACCATGACCTACAATCCAGGTAAGTGATTTGCACATCATATCGGGCAGGCTTCAAATTGACGGAGAGATGGGTTCCAAGTAACAAACCAGAGCACAACAATCATTATAGTCTACAGTATCATCAATCACATGTTATGTAAGACCTTACAACATTTGCATTAAAATTCTATTTTCAGGTTATACAACAGTAGGTAAAATAGCAGCATGAAGAAAGATGGAAGAACACCTGAAACATGCATCTTGTTATGATGCAGCATGATCAGCATCATCAGATCATCGCCGCATCTTCCATTTATTGTCAGAGACATTTATTTACTGTCGTTTTTATTTTATGTTTGGATGACATTAGCCGTTTGGGCTTGTTAGTCGTTTATTTCAGTTTTTGGCCATTTTTCCCTGTTTTTGGCCTTATTTCAGCATTTAGTTTTATTTCTGTTCTTGCCCAGTTCATGGGGGATGTCCATGATCTCATCCGAGGGCTTTTCGGATTGAATCCGGGTCTTCTCGGGTGAGTTTCAGCATGATATTAATAAAATTATGGGTGTGTGTGTTTGCGGGGCACCGACGGACGAGATTAGATCTCGAAACCGACGGTTAGATGGCGAAATAACTCTATTTTGATGACATGGCAAGTTATGGGCTTCAAGTAGGTTTAATTGGGCTTATCTTAAGCCCAATAAGGCTTCTAATGTGATGCCGCCCCCCCTTCTTTCTTTTTCCCGTGAAACACCACCGGCCCCACCTTGCCCGCGCGGAAACCGAGGCCGCCCGACCCTTGCTTCCGTCCCTCTCTTCTCTCCCTTGTTTCTCTCCCTTTTCATTGCCTTTTTAGCCCTTTGAATCCCCACCATCTGCCTTTATTCCCTTCGATCCTAGCCATCAAAACAAAAACCCTAATCCTACAAAAAGAAGAAGAAAGAATGAGAATTGAGATTTGAAGAATTGCTGAAACTTGTGCCTCTTCGTGAGTGCTTCCGGGTGAGACTCGTGTCCCTGATCATCGCCGCTTCCACGACTTCGCCTCGTGAAGGCCTTGGTGCAATTTTTCCGAAGGATCCGGCTTCTCCCGACGTCCGGCCTTGCTCCGTGTGCGGGATCATCGGCGCATCCTCGCAATCGACCCACGGCGGGAAACCCCAGGCAGTATCTTTTCTTTTCTTTATCTTTCCCTTCGCATCCGCACCATTTTCATCCGTTTCCATTGCCTCCGCTCCGCATCGCAGCCTATTCGCCCTATTTTATTATTAGTTGAAGCCATAACGTTTGCCATTTATTATAATTGCCATCTTTCGTCTGCCGGTAACCCTAGCAAGCATCCGTAGCCCTTTTCTTTTATAAAATCTGATGCAAGCCTGTTATTCTATTTCAATATTTACTGCTGCGATTTAATCCTTTTATGTGCTGAATTTTAATCATTGTGATAATCTTGCATCGTACTGTTAGATCTGAAATCTGCTTTATAATTGATTACATAGTCCCTTAATTCTGCGTGAAATAACTCCTGATTGCTGTCCTTTTGAGGCATATAGCGTTATATTGATAACTAAAACCTAGTCATTGACCAAAGAAAACCCTAAAAGGGTTCAGGATTGTAGTGTGCCTTATCGGTGCCTGCATCAAGTTGGTATCAGAGCTCGAAAGAACCTGTTCGGGTTTTTTTTGAGTGCTGAATTTCAACAACACCCATCTTTTCCTTTGCTGATTTTGCATAGGGCATAATCTTGTGTGCTTGATTTGCATTAAGTGTTAGGATTACATCGTGTGAAGCATTTGCATATCTCATAATCCATGGCTGATCGTACCCATCTGCACCGGGATGCCCGGAATCGATGACGTTTCCCTCGGGGACCACAACCTCGTGGTGCTTGGCAAGAAGCGACCCAAAACACGTTGGATCGACATGCAACCTTGTTGCAAGAGATCACCGATAGGCTAGGATTGATAGAGGCGTCAGCCCTAATACCCGACCGGTCGAAGAGGATCCGGGAGGGGCAGAAACCGATCCGCATGCCGAGGGTCATAGGGTCGAAGAGCAAGACCGAGACCAGGGTCAAAATCAAAATCCAATTCCAAACCCACCTCGGGACCGGAACCAAGCACTACCTCAGAATCCCAACCAATACCAACCGCACGAGCGACATCGAGATGACTATCTTGAGTCACCTCCTGAGTCTGAAGCTGAGTTGGACGAGTCCGACGTGGACTTTGAACGAGAGTACGTTCAGTTTGGTCGTCCCAGAAACCATAGAGAGCAACATGCGTGTGATCAGCACGGCATAGAGGAGCGTCTTGTGCGAGCCCTTGAGAGATCCCAAGGATACGGAGTCCGAATTGACATCGATGACTTTAGGGGAAGCCATGATGCTGACGCATTCATTGACTGGATAGATAGCGTCGAGCACTTCTTTGATTGGAGAGATCTCCCCGATGATCAAAAAGTCAAACTCGTGGCAACGAAACTGAAAGGAGCCGCCTTGGTTTGGTGGCGAGAGTTGCAAACAAGTTGCCTTAGGAAAGGGAAACAAAAGGTCGCCACGTGGGCCAAAATGCGTGATAAGATGCGACTGAAGTACCTTCCTCCTGACTACCGTACCTCTCTGTACCAGAGGTTGCTTAGTCTGAAACAAGGCAATCGAAGCGTACAGGAGTACACTGAAGAGTTTGACATCCTGACCACTCGTAATGCCATCCCGGAAGACGATGAACAGAAAGCTGCACGCTACGTCTCGGGGTTGCGCTACCAAATTCAGGATGCACTCGCAATGCAGACCATCCTAACTGTGACAGAAGCTTCTAGGCAAGCTCTCAAGGCTGAGAAAATTCAGCAACGAGCCTTTAGGAGAGAGGTTGCCCCTAGAGTGCCCCCAGGTGCCCCTTCAGCTGGAAGAGGAGCACCCCCTGCTAGAGTCACCCCACCTGTTCCCACTCCGACTACAACTCCATCAAGAGCCAATCAGCCCCCTGGTCGGGTTGAACAATCAAGTCGTGAGCACAGTGCCATAGGAAGTCGACCACCCGGAGCGACTTACAAATGCTTCGAGTGTGGAGAAGTAGGACACCTCATCGCCCAATGCCCAAAAAGGAGACCTCAGACCCATCTGACAGAAGGTGAAGAGCCAACTGAGGAAACCCTGAACAACATGGCTGAAGAAGGGCATGATGATGATCCTAGAGATGCTGAATATCAGGAGGATGACGAGACACATGATGTCATCGCTGAAGCTGACGAGGCAACGCATGCACTAGTCATGCACCGAGTTTTGTCGACCCCAAAAGCTCCTGAACCAGATCGATGGCTTAGAAGGAACATCTTCCACACCACTTGCACCTCAAAGGGGAGGCATTGCGTCCTCATCATAGACAGTGGTAGTACCAAGAACCTGGTCGCCCAGATCATGGTCGATAAGTTAGGGCTCAAGACAGAGAAGCTGGTCAAGCCATACAACTTGTCTTGGTTTAAGAAAGGGTCAGATGTCGCTATCAAAGAGCGATGCTTAGTTGAATACACCATTGGCAAGATGTATAAGGAAGCTGTTTGGTGTGACGTGGCGCCCTTGGGCATTTGTCACATTCTGTTGGGCCGCCCGTGGCAGTACGACAGAAAGACGACACATGATGGGGAGAAGAATACTTACTCCTTCTGCAAGGATGACTATAATATCACCTTAGTGCCGCAGAGGGAGCCCCTGAAGCCAATTTCTAGTGAGCCGACACCCCCAACCGTCACCCCTAAGTTGCCAAAAGAGAAACCGAAAGCCCTGCCCACATTGCTGACCCAAGCTTGTTTCGAAGACGAGCTTAGGGAATCTCGCTCCATCTTTTTCCTAGTAGCCAAAGAAGCCACAGAGGGCCCTAGCATTCCTCATGAGATTCAAGTCCTACTTGAAGACTTCAAGGATCTCATCCCAGAGGAACTACCTGAAGGACTTCCACCTCTGAGGGACATTCAACATTGCATTGACCTAGTCCCAGGAGCGACGCTACCCCACCTTCCTCAC
Source organism: Chamaelirium japonicum (assembly GCA_947650365.1). Lineage (NCBI taxonomy): Eukaryota > Viridiplantae > Streptophyta > Magnoliopsida > Liliales > Melanthiaceae > Chamaelirium > Chamaelirium japonicum. The sequence continues at coordinate 1,348,283 of CANTAL010000060.1, read as the reverse complement.
TACCGAATGAGTCCGTCTGAATATGAGGAGATGCATCACCAGGTTACCGAGTTACTGCAGAAGGGACTAATTCAAGAGAGCATGAGTCCGTGCGCAGTACCTGCACTCCTAACTCCCAAGAAGGATGGGACATGGAGAATGTGCATAGATTGCCGTGCCATCAACCGAATAACTGTCAAGTATAGATTTCCGATTCCCCGATTGGATGATATGCTTGATATGCTACATGGCGAGAAAATCTTTTCAAAGATTGATCTTCGTAGCGGTTACCATCAGATCCGCGTACGACCCGGTGACGAATGGAAAACTGCCTTTAAAACCCGAGAAGGACTGTATGAATGGCTATAATGCCATTTGGTCTATCAAATGCACCAAGTACCTTTATGAGGTTCATGAATCAGGTGCTCAGACCGTTCATAGGGAAGTTCGTTGTCGTATACTTTGATGACATTCTTGTCTATAGTACGACATCTGAACAACATATCGAGCACTTGCGAGAAGTTCTGAAAACGCTTAAGAAAGACAAGCTGTACATCCATCTGAAGAAGTGCACTTTTCTCACAGACAGCTTGACCTTTCTAGGCTACATTGTGTGCTCCGAAGGGATACGGGTCGATCCGGAGAAGGTCGAAGCCATCAAATCATGGCCCGTTCCCCAGAACGTTAGTGATGTGCGACGGTTCCATGGTCTAGCGTCCTTTTACCGCAGATTCATTAAGAACTTTAGTTCCGTCATTGCACCTCTCACGAACTGTATGAAGAAGGGTGGTTTCCTTTGGACCCCCGAAGTTGAAGCGAGTTTCGATCTCATCAAGACCAAGATGATGAGTGCTCCAGTTTTGGCACTCCCGAACTTTGAGAAGGCCTTTGAGATTGACTGTGATGCCTCTCACGTCGGGATAGGAGCGGTCCTTAGTCAAGAGGGACGTCCCGTCGCATTCTTCAGCGAGAAGCTGAACGCCGCGCGTTTGAATTACTCGGCATACGACATTGAGTTTTACGCGGTTGTTCAAGCCCTCAAGCACTAGAGGCATTACCTGATCCAACGAGAATTTGTGCTCAATTCTGACCACGAAGCGCTTCGCTATCTGAAATCTCAGCGTAGCTTGAACTAGCGGCATGCTAAGTGGTCCGATTTCTTGCAAGAGTACACGTTCAACCTCAGGTATAAAGCTGGGATCCTGAATAAAGCTGCTGATGCTTTGAGTCGACGAGGTCTGATACTAGTCACTTTACAGCCCGTCGTTGTTTCTTTTGAAGCACTGAAATCCATGTACGCGACTGATCCGTACTTTGGTCCCATCTGGGAATCCTGTCAAGAAACGGGCACTGACCCCACGACATCCTATGTTATCCAAGAGGGATTCTTGTTCCGTGGAACCCGCCTGTGCATCCCTGAGTGTTCCCTTCGCGAGAGTCTTGTCCAGAACACCCATGAAGGGACCGCTTCTGAAGAAAATCCGAATGAATCTTTTAGAGATACGTTAATCCATGAATTGCAAGGAAGTAATTTGGGAGGTCATTTTGGCCAAACCAAAACTATTGATTCAGTGGAGAGACGTTACTTCTGGCCTCACTTGAGAAAAGACGTCGTCAAGTTTGTGCAACGATGTCGAACCTGTCAAATGTTCAAAGGCAGAAAGCAGAACACAGGTTTGTACATTCCTCTGCCGATCCCTGCTCGTCCTTGGGAAGATATCACCATGGATTTCATTGTAGGTCTACCCCGAACACTTCGGCGCGTTGACTCAATCTTTGTGGTTGTAGACCGATTTTCAAAAATGGCACATTTCATACCATGTAGGAAAACTTCTGATGCATCTCATGTAGCTGAGTTATTCTTTAGGGAAGTTGTTCGTCTGCATGGCATTCCAAGGTCGTTCACATCTGATAGGGACACTAGATTCTTGAGCCACTTTTGGCGAACTCTTTGGTCAAAGCTAGGGACTAAACTTCAATACAGTAGCGCGTATCACCCTCAAACTGATGGACAAACAGAGGTTGTCAACCATAGTCTAGGGGATATGCTTCGATGTCTAGCTGGTGAAAGACCGAAACAGTGGGATGTAGTTTTACCACAAGCTGAATTCGCATATAATAGTTTAATCAATCGCTCGGTAGGTAAAACCCCTTTTGAAATCGTCTATGGCCATGTTATTCCCCATTTCTTGGATAGAACTGCCCTGCCGCCTACAGGTCCTGCGAGTGCTGATGCTGATGACTTCCTTGAACACATCAAGACTGTACAGCGGGAGTCGCTTGAGAAACTGAGGGAAAGCAATGCCAGGTATAAGGCAAGCGCGGATTCACACAGGCGCGAGAGCACTTTTCAGCCAGGGGACTGGGTCCTCGTCTACTTTCGCAGAGAGCGGTTTCCCACCGGTTCTTATGGGAAACTGAGCCAGAGGAAGTTTGGGCCCTTCCGCGTTCTCAGAGCGTTGGGACCCAATGCTTACCTGCTGGACTTGCCAGATGACATGCCGACATCGCCGATCTTCAACATCTCAGAGTTGTTCCCGTTTCACGGAGACCGGCCAGACACGCCTTCAGCGCCACAGATCCCGTTTTCAGATGCGCAGCGGGATGAGACAGAGCAGATACAGGAGATCGTTGAAGTCAGAGAGCTTGCTACCCGCCGCGGTGTCTTCCGACGGTTCCTTGTTCGGTGGGTAGGCAGGCCACTTTCAGACTGTACCTGGGTGGAGGAGCGACAGTTGCGAGCACAGCGGCCCGACCTCATACAGCAGCTGGATGCCCACTCGACGGAGTCGAGTTCTTTCTAGTCCGGGGGAGTTGATGCAGCATGATCAGCATCATCAGATCATCGCCGCATCTTCCATTTATCGTCAGAGACATTTATTTACTGTCCTTTTTATTTTATGTTTGGATGACATTAGCCATTTGGGCTTGTTAGTCGTTTATTTCAGTTTTTGGCCATTTTTCCCTGTTTTTGGCCTTATTTCAGCATTTAGTTTTATTTCTGTTCTTGCCCAGTTCATGGGGGATGTCCATGATCTCATCCGAGGGCTTTTCGGATTGAATCCGGGTCTTCTCGGGTGAGTTTCAGCATGATATTAATAAAATTATGGGTGTGTGTGTTTGCGGGGCACCGACGGACGAGATTAGATCTCGAAACCGACGGTTAGATGGCGAAATAACTCTATTTTGATGACATGGCAAGTTATGGGCTTCAAGTAGGTTTAATTGGGCTTATCTTAAGCCCAATAAGGCTTCTAATGTGATGCCGCCCCCCCTTCTTTCGTTTTCCCGTGAAACACCACCGGCCCCACCTTGCCCGCGCGGAAACCGAGGCCGCCCGACCCTTGCTTCCGTCCCTCTCTTCTCTCTCTCTTCTCTCCCTTGTTTCTCTCCCTTTTCATTGCCTTTTTAGCCCTTTGAATCCCCACCATCTGCCTTTATTCCCTTCGATCCTAGCCATCAAAACAAAAACCCTAATCCTACAAAAAGAAGAAGAAAGAATGAGAATTGAGATTTGAAGAATTGCTGAAACTTGTGCCTCTTCGTGAGTGCTTCCGGGTGAGACTTGTGTCCCCGATCATCGCCGCTTCCACGACTTCGCCTCGTGAAGGCCTTGGTGCAGTTTTTCCGAAGAATCCGGCTTCTCCCGACGTCCGGCCTTGCTCCGTGTGCGGGATCATCGGTGCATCCTCGCAATCGACCCACGGCGGGAAACCCCAGGCAGTATCTTTTCTTTTCTTTATCTTTCCCTTCGCATCCGCACCATTTTCATCCGTTTCCATTGCCTCCGCTCCGCATCGCAGCCTATTCGCCCTATTTTATTATTAGTTGAAGCCATAACGTTTGCCATTTATTATAATTGCCATCTTTCGTCTGCCGGTAACCCTAGCAAGCATCCGTAGCCCTTTTCTTTTATAAAATCTGATGCAAGCCTGTTATTCTATTTCAATATTTACTGCTGCGATTTAATCCTTTTATGTGCTGAATTTTAATCATTGTGATAATCTTGCATCGTACTGTTAGATCTGAAATCTACTTTATAATTGATTACATAGTCCCTTAATTCTGCGTGAAATAACTCCTGATTGCTGTCCTTTTGAGGCATATAGCGTTATATTGATAACTAAAACCTAGTCATTGACCAAAGAAAACCGTAAAAGGGTTCAGGATTGTAGTGTGCCTTATCGGTGCCTGCATCATGTTACAACAAGACATACAAAATCAATACACAACAAATATTCACATTGTATGGTAAAGAAAGGGCAGTAAAGAAATTCACCTTTACAATAGAAACTGCAAATGATGCTGGGATGAAGGAGAATGCAAGATTAACAATTATTGAAGCAGAGAAAGCATCCAGATCCTAAAGGAAGTTTACAACTCTGATGAGATATGCAAGCTATAAGTAGTAAATACATATAAAACTACGTAGAAGGAAACTTAAATAAGAAATGTATGAGAGGTCCAAAAAAAGGATCACATATTAAACACGAAACGAGGAAAAGTTGACTGAAAGCATGCATGAGATGGTCCAAATTAATTAAACAATTCATAAACCATTACAAAAAAGAGGAGTTGATCACTCTATCACTTTGTATAGAACACTTGATGCAACCTGGTGTGTGCTAGGGATGCATGCCAAACAATTGTGGTTATCATAGATATGATGCCCGAATAAATAAGATGAGTACTTGCTGAAATTTAAAACAAAAGATAGAACTTTATTTTGTATAATTTCAGCAATGACACAATGTTCGTTTATCACCCAAGCAAGTATCTAAACACAGATGCAAGCAAGATCTAAAAAGTAAACATTCATATAAACTTGCATTAAAGATGATTAATTGCAGCAAAGAAATAAATTGACGCATCCAACGAAGAACAAATAGTTTGCCGAAAATAAAAGGGTCTAGTGAAGGCAAATCAAAGATGAGATGAAGAGATTCAATAAATAGGCCTCGATAAGGAGACGAGTGACTGACGTGATGTAATTTGTGGTCATCTCGTGCCTCGGTAAATGTCTGCGGTGCCGGAATCCTTGTTGGCTCGTAGCTGGGATGAAGTAGCAGATGGGGTAGAAGTTTGGTGTGGAAGAGTGGGATAAGGAGTAAGATGAGATCCACTAGGGACGATTTCAAGTGCAAAATCTACACTTGGAGGGGAGAAAGAAGACGGAAATAGCAGTGGAGGTAGAAGGTGATCAAGATGATCAATGGCGGGGGAGGCAGGCAAAGAGAAAGCTCTCTTTCTAGGTTTCTTCTTCAAAATCTGATCTCCCTCACAACATATTTTAGTCATTATTTATATGAATAGGGTTCTGAAGGAATGCATAGGAGCTGTCGGATCAAAGGGAAGATGCCACAGGATGAGGCCAGGTAAAAAGAGAAAAGAGAGAAAGAAAGAAGAGAATGGGAAGAGAGTGAGGCCATGGATTATTTCGACCGAAACTAGTCTGTACGACTTCCTAGGAACCCTCCCACCTCTTTTTGAACCGCGTGCACGGCCAAAAGCGAAGACTAGGGTTTTGAAGAGCATCTTTTGACTCCTTTCATCTCATCCATTGGTTTTCCTAGGTGATCCTATGACTATTAATAAAAAAGCTTCGTTACGATTTAATGAACCGGGCTCACACAAATCAATAAACCAGGTGCATTATCCCCGCACTTAGGCTAGCACAAAATATAAAGGTTAATAACTTTTGATCCGGTCATTCGATCGAGGAAAACTGGATCCTAATGAAAACTAAACAAAAATACAATGTTTATGACTAATAAAAGTCACGATCGGTTGCGTCGATTTTCGCACACAACAAGAAGCTTTTTCTTCCAAAAAAACAACAATAAGCTTTAAGTTGTGCTGACACCAGGGTTTGAAGGATCGGTCGAAACAAATCCGGATTGGAACGATTTCGGTCGGGTTCGGCCCAAAACCACCTCGAGATTCCTGTTTCGGTCAGTCCAGAGGAGAGGACGGCGAGGGGAAGTAGGAGAGGAGAAGAAAAGAAAAAAAAAACTTACCTGGATCTGTCGCCGCCGTCATTAGATTGCCCTCGACACCTGATTGCCGAGGTCCCCACCGTTGCTCCTTCCTCTCTCTCTCCTCTCCCCTCCATCTCCCTGGCCACTCTCCAGCATAACCCTAACCTGTGGGTTAGGGTTTTGAGGGAGTGCGATTCAACCCGAAGAGTTTATCTCGAATGGCTATCTAGAATGATGTGGCTACAATCAAAGTGTCCCTTTACCTCCCTGTCAGGGCTGAGTAAACCGGGGCCAGGTGCAATGGACGACGGTGAGTACCTTGACAATATTGCTTGTCCTTAGTGTAGCTGACATGTCTATTATGTGTTAGACACAGTGCATAACAACATGAGTACCTTGACATGTTTGGAATACACAATAAAGTTCTATCTTTTTCACATTGAATCCTTGATGACTATTGGTAATGGATAATAGTCTTCTACATTCTAAATGATCTCAATGCCTCTATTCAATTTTCCATATATTGTGATCCTGTGATAGATTCGAATCAGAGCCAACACTAAGACCGAACTTTCAATGTTGAAAGTTTGCCTCCGCCAAGTGAATACTTGACTGGATCAACTTAATGGACCAAACATTAAGTTTATCGTATATTCGTATCTGACTTGATAGAAACATGACTGATTCTAGAATAGAGGTTATGAAACATAACACGAAATTTTTTCGCATGGGTGGTAGAATTGGACCAAACCAACCTATGATTTGGGGACACGGACACAAGTGTCAACTGACAGCACGAATACGGTTCTCGGACACAGCAAAATCATACAACTTGGATACAAGGACACACATATATAGATATATATTTTAATAAGGTTGTTAATGTATATAGATGGGTCGGTTTTACATGTACAGTCGGGTCGGGTGTATGGTCATACATGTACATATATATGGGCTTGAGTCCCTCAATAGAGTGCATCCTATTCCTCTCCAAACCCTAGCCGTCATCTCCTAACATGGTATCAAAGCTCTAGGGTTCTCCCGTGCTGCGACGACGACGACGGTTCTCCTCCGGCAGCACCTCCCCGTCCGGCCTCCCTCCTCCACCGGCTCACCCCGTACGGCCTCTCTCCTCCACCGGCCCCCCCTTCCGCCGCCCGACAGCCCCCCCTACAGCCGCCCGACAACCCCTTCCTCCTGCCCACCCCGTTCGGCCTCCCTCCACCATCGGCCCCCCCTTCCTCCACCCCCCTATAGCCCCCGACCCCCTTCCAGCCGCCCGACACCCCCCCAACCCCCGTTCCTCCACCCCCCTACAGCCCCCGACACCCCTCGACCCCCTTCCTCCGCCCACCTACAGCCCCCGACCCCCTTCCTCCCCCCCTACATCCGCCCTACAGCCCCCCTACGCCCCCGACACCCCCTACAGCCCCCTTCCTCCACCCCCCGACCCCCCTCCAGCCCCCGACACCCCCTACAGCCCCCTTCCTCCAGCCCCCGACACCCTTTACAGCCCCCGACCCCACTTCCTCCACCCCCCGACCCTCCCTCCTTCACCCGACCAGCCCTCCCACCCTTTCCCGGTTCCCCCCCTCCTCTATTGAGCCTCCTCCATGGCTTCTCCTGCCGTACCGTCCGTCGTTGCGATCTCTCTACCGCTGAAGGCGGTCGCCTTTCAGTTGTCATCGGCCAGCGACTGGCCTGACTGGTCCCTCACCGTCGAGGCTGCGCTCTCCAGTCGTGATCTGTGGGGTCACATCACCGGCGAGGATCCTCCTCCCACTGACTACTCCGGTTCCTCCTCTGTCACCAGCAGTGCAGCGTCTTCTGCTGCGACTGCTACCACGGCCACCACCGTTGCTGCTCTTACGTGGCGCCGCCACGATCAGGCCATCCGGGCGTACCTTCTGGACTCTGTTGCTTGTCCGCTCCTTGCTCCCATCGGCCGCCTTCCGACAGCGCGCGCGATGTGGGAGTATCTCCGGGACCGTTTTCTCCCGCGCGGAGACGCACGCCGGCATCAGCTCATCTGTGACTCACAGTCTGCCCGTCAGGGGAGCGCACCATTCAGGACTTCTTCAGTCAGATTTTTGCCTACTGGCATGAGCTGGACTCACTGATCCCGGAGTGGTATGCCTGCCCCCGCTCCCGGGATTTCCAGCGCTACCTCGATGAGGGCCACCTGCACCAGTTCCTGGCAGCGCTTCAGCCGGACTTTGCTCTCATAGCTGCCCAGCTCCTGCACCGTGAGCCACTCCCTCGGCTAGAGCATGCTCTACTCGCCTTGGTCGACGAGGAGACCCGCCTTCAGACTCAGGGCGCTCGTCCTCCTCCACTTGCTCCTAGCTCCGACACTGTCCTGGCAGTCGGGTTCTCCGATGAGGCTGTCTTCTGTCACTACTGCAAGGAGCTTGGCCACATGAAGCGCGAATGCCCTACACGTCCTCCACGCAACCCCCGCTGGGGTCTGGATGAGAGAGCCCCACGCTGGGCTTCGACTTCCCGCGATGATCGACGCGGCGGTCGAGGTGGACGGAGCCGTGGACGTGGTTCGTCTTCCTTCCGCCACTTTGGTGGTACAGCGGCTACTGTAGAGGCCTCGACGCTCCCCACTGCTACTACAACACCTTCTCAGCCTGAGCCGGACCGTCTTCAGCGCCTCGAGGAGCTCCTTCGCCACCTAGCCTCCACCGGCTCCGCGACTGTGCACGGCTTATCTGCCACTACTGGTACTACTGCTTCATATATCTTCGATTCGGGTACCTCCTGTCACCTTACCTTTGACTCCACTGTCCTCACGGACTATTCTCCCACTACCACCGACCAGGAGGTTCGCACTGCGGATGGGACTCTCGTCCCTATTCCGCAATATGGCTCCATCACTACCACCTCTGACCCTTCTGGTCGCCTGACCCTACCCCATGTCCATCATGCCCCCCGTCTTAATATTAATCTGATCTCTATCAGTTCTCTTTGCGACTCTGGCCTGACTGTCACCTTCACCCCTTCTGTTTGTGTTGTGCAGGATTCGCGGACGGGTCAGAGGATTGGGCTGGGCCGTAGGGCAGGAGGACTTTACCAGTTGGACCATCTACATGTGTCTTCCGTTGCGTCTGTTATGTCTGTCACCTCTGATGCCGACCTTTGGCACAGAAGGTTAGGTCATATATCGAGTGATCGACTCAAAAGCGTATTCCGTTCGGGCGCTTTGGGTCGAGCGTCTTTCTCCCCCCTCTCTGTTTGTACGGGGTTGTAGACTGGCAAAGCATCTAGCTCTTCCATTTTCTGCTAGTGCTTCCCAGTCTGATGCTTTATTTGATTTAGTCCATTCGGACATTTGGGGTCCTGCTCTGGTTGCATCTCTATCGGGTTACATGTATTATGTGTGCTTTATCGATGACCATTCTAGGTGCACCTGGGTTTATCTTATGCGTCATTGATCTGAAGTACCTCACATCTTTAGGAGATTCACCACTATAATACACACTCAGTTTGGTCGGCGCATCAAGACCTTTCGATCTGATTGTGCCAAGGAGTATCTCTCCTCTGAGATGCGTGAGATTCTTTAGTCTCACGGCACTATTCACCAGCAGTCCTGTCCCTACACCCATGAGCAGAACGGCGTTGCCGAACGCAAGCATCGTCATGTCCTTGAGACTGCACGAGCCTTGCTTCTCTCTGCGTCTGTTCCTCACTACTACTGGGCTGAAGCTGTCATGACGGTTGTCCACCTCATCAATATCACTCCGTCGTCTGCTCTGTCCGGTGCCACCCTATACGAGCGCCTTCACTCCAGCCCACCTGACTACTCTCTTCTTCGCACGTTTGGCTGCACGTGCTTCGTTCTTCTTCCTCCCCATGAGCGCACCAAACTCTCTGCGAGGTCTGTTAGGTGTGTTCACTTGGGGCTCAGTCGGGAGCACAAGGGGTATCGGTGCTACGATCCCTTGGCTCGCCGGATCCGTGTCTCCCGTCACGTTTCCTTTGTTGAGGATGTCCCGTACTTTTCACCTGAGTCTCGGAATCTTTCCTTGCCTCCTGCGTCACCCTCCTCGCCTTCCTCACATCTCCACATCCCTGTTCTACCCCCGCTTTCTGTTGTCCCATCCATGCCTACTCCTTCTCCATCTTCCCCGCCACTTCCACCGCCACCATCACCACCTCCACCACCCCCTCCGTCTTCCTCGACACCTCCACCACCACCTGTTACTTGTGTATATGTTCGTCGGTCTGCAGCTCCTCCTCCAGAGTCGGCTCACACTGGTACTCCCTCGCCTGATACTGCTGCCCCCTCCTCCCCGGTCATGGATCCTGCTCCTGTTCGGCGCTACCCAGCGCGAGAACATCACCCTCCTGACAGATATGACTACTCTCCTGACAGGTTTGGCTACTCTGCTTTTCCCTCTGACTCTCCTGACTCTTCTGGCTACTCTGTCAGTGCCTCCTATTCACCATCTTTTCAGGCTTTTCTTACTGCTATACACACCCATCGGGAGCCCCAATCGTACCATGAGGCAGCTTTACATCCAGAGTGGCGGCAGGCCATGTCAGTTGAGCTTGAGGCTTTTCAGCGGACCCAGACATGGGATTTGGTGCCTTGTCTCTCCGGGGTGGTGCCTGTTAGCTGCAAGTGGATATTCAAGGTCAAGACTCGACCTGACGGATCCATTGAGCGGCACAAGGCTCGCCTCGTTGCTTGTGGCTTCTCCCAGGAGTATGGGATTGACTACGAGGAGACGTTTGCTCCAGTTGCTCGGATGACTACTGTGCGCACCCTCTTAGCTGTGGCAGCTGCTCGAGGGTGGCCTCTCCATCAGATGGATGTCACCAATGCATTTCTCCACGGTGATCTCTCCGAGGAAGTCTACATGGCTCCTCCTCCGGGCATTTCAGTTCCTCCAGGGCACGTGTGTCGTTTGCGCCGAGCCATCTATGGGCTCAAGCATGCCCCTCGTGCCTGGTTTGAGCGATTTCGCAGTGCAGTTCTGGCCGCCGGGTTTGTTGAGCGTCACTCCGACTATGCCTTGTTCACTCGCTCCTCCAGTCAGGGCATTGCAGTTCTTCTCCTCTATGTGGATGATATGATCATCACTGGGGATGACAATGCCACCATCGCCTCTCTCCAGCGGCACCTCCAGAGTCAGTTTGAGATGAAAGATCTGGACTCTCTTCCCTACTTTTTGGGCCTTGAGATTGCTCGGTCAGCTCGTGGTCTGTTGGTCTCCCAGCAGAAGTACATCTCCGACATCCTTGCTGATGCTGCTCTTACTAACACACGCACTGCTGATACACCCATGGAGCTCAATTTGAAGCTTCTAGCTACAGATGGTGAGCCGCTCCAGGATGTCTCCCGCTACTAGAGGCTGGTTGGGATGCTCGTCTATCTCACCATGACCCGACCAAACATTGCCCATGCTGTTGGCATTGTCAGTCAGTTTGTTCAGGCTCCACGGTCAGTTCACTATGCAGCTGTTCTTCGGATTATCCGCTACCTCCGGGGCACCATCTCCCGTTCACTTATGTTTCCCTCCACCTCTCCGTTGGTGCTGCGTGCCTACTCCGATGCAGATTGGGCAGGAGAAGCAGCCACTCGTCGCTCTACTACAGGATATTGTGTGTTTCTGGGTGATTCACTGATTTCGTGGCGCAGCAAGAAGCAGGAGTCTGTTGCTCGCTCCAGCACCGAAGCCGAATACAGGGCTATGGCTTCCACCACCGCCGAGATTGTCTGGCTTCGCCGCCTTCTGCTCGACTTGGGAGTTGTGATATCCGGGCCCACCCCTCTCTTCTGTGACAACCGGAGTGCTATTCAGATTGCTAGCAACCCAGTCTTCCATGAGCGAACAAAACATATTGAAGTTGATTGTCATTATGTTCGCCAGGAGTTTCTCGACCACACCATCTCCCTGCCATACATTTCATCATCGGAGCAGACTGCTGATTTTCTGACGAAGCCCCTTACGACTGCTCGCTTCCGGAATTTTATTGGCAAACTCTCGGTTCATGATCCACCGTGAGTTTGAGGGGGAGTGTTAATGTATATAGATGGGTCGGTTTTACATGTACAGTCGGGTCGGGTGTATGGTCATACATGTACATATATATGGGCTTGAGTCCCTCAATAGAGTGCATCCTATTCCTCTCCAAACCCTAGTCGTCATCTCCTAACAAAGGTATTAATAATACTTAGCATAAATATGATCAACCATGTATGTGATAAGAGGTATGAAGAGACCTCATTTTTGTCAATCGAAGGCCATATTTAATGCAATCAGTATAAACTCTAAAATAAAAAATCTTGACTATGATACAAGCCTTTCTCTTTAGTTAATGATGACTGTGATGGAAATAATAGGTCAATCACACGGCGCATGTAATGTTGTTGGTAGTCCTATACTGAGAAAGAAACAAATTCTCATCAATAACACAACATATTAATGTTTCTTATGGGCCTATATAGAGAAAGAAACTAATGATAGTCAGTAACACAACATGGATAATGCGTTTACTATAAAGCCACATGGTCCACGTGCGACGGGCCCCCACAAATACCAAAGAATTTCCTAGGATGATGGGTACCATTAACAAGACACATTCAATGCTTTCATATGACCGCACTATTGTTTCCAACAATACAACAAAACCCTGGTTCCAAGTGTCCACAAGTGTGGACACGGGTGTGGGTGTCCACATGTGTGGACACGGCATTAGTGCTAAGTGGGAAGTGTCCTACGAATCATATTTAAACCAACCCATCAAATATGGATCCAAGGTACAACTACGAAAATGGCTGTGGACAAACAGAAGTAGCCCAACCCGAGATATAGCTAAGACAAATTGTTGAAGATGGTTTGCCATATTCAGAAAAATAAAGTGGTAATGGCGTAAGGAGGAACCTCAAATTTTGGGGACTAAAAGAAAAAGGGTAGAAGAGGGGAGGAGAGATTGAAGATGTTTCGTGATGCAAACATTACATTCTTCTGGTAAGAATTAGCAAATAAACTTGTCAGGCTAAACTTAAAGCCAAGACAAGAGTTTATGAGCAAAAATGCAATTCGAGAGTCTTCTCGGGCAAGGTTTCTTCTATTGAGGTGGTGTGGAACAAGATTATTGTTTTAGCTAGAAGCTGGTCAGCTAGTTTCTCCCCCAGACATTCCAAGGTGATAAGCCATTTCCTTTGTAATTTATAATTTTATTTCTTCTATTTAAATAAATTAGCTTGGGGTATGGCTTAACTCCATCCTCTCTTCCTCGGAGAGGAATTGCTCAAAAAAAAAGACAAGAGTTTATCATGGTCAAGCTACCGAATGCATCCATGTCCTCAGAAATCACATAATACTTTAAGATCTAGTTACCCCAGAACATGAAATCATACTAATTATACAATCAAATTATGATCCTTTATTGGAATTGCAAAATCAAAGGATCTCGGACAGAAATTATAAAGACGTAGCCAAATATCTTTCATCTCACCAGTTAAAAAGTGCGACTCCATTAGGCACTTCTTAATGACTTGACAACTGAGAACTCATTATATGAAATCAATGCTATAGGAAAATCTAGATGGTGATAATTTCAGAAGGAATATGATGAAAGAAAGAAACATACATGACGTTGGGACCGCTGTGACATTGTCAATGGCAAAGGGTGGTTACGAGTCTGAATTGTCATATTTCCATTACCAGTTATCAGCCTCAAAATTGCAGCATTCAATAAATTGATATAAGTTGGTGCTGCATGCTGGCAGGAACTGTTGTGAAGTACTGTAAACCCCACACTTCCATCGATATTCTGATCATCCATTATAACAGCACCATACCTACATAAAGGAGAGTATAAGACTGAATAAACAAGGAGCAGTCAAATAGAGTAACAGCATGTTTGGGTTACATTGTCCAGTTGTACCAAAAAGCAGATATCATGTCTTATTCTCTATGAATAAATACTATGTGTCATGACTTTCCAGATACTAGAAATGGCTAAGTCAACATGGTGGCTTTGGGAAAAATGAAACATGCAGTCATCCCAAATACGTTAACAAATTGGAGAAGCTATAGAAAATTGCCCCTACAACCAGTGGATGAGGGTATAAAGTAAAACAAGAGAAAATGATATATCAAACCACTGAGGATTGCAATGAGTCTCCCAGAGGATCCTTTACGAAGTAAGGCCAATCGATCGAAGATGTCGGATCCTTCGGTTCGCTAACCGGTACCACTCCCAGGGGCGGACGTTGACGCTTCTCAAGACGAAGTCGAGGAAGAAGGGCTGTGGACACGAGTCAACCCTAATGTCTCACGAGGAGTAAACACTTTCAGCAAAATCAGAATTCTATTTTTATAGACTATGGTTTGCAACGATGGGAGGAGATCAATCCCAAAAGGTCACGAGGGGTTAAGATCAAAAGGGGCAAAGAATGAAGGGATAAAGAAATAAATAAATAAAAAGAAAAGAAAAAGAGAGAGGGACGACTGCCATATCCATAGAATCAAGAGAAGGGGAGGGACGTGTGACTTGAGGTGAAGCCCGTGTTGGGATTTTATCAAAATCCCAATAGGCTTTCATTTGAAGCCCAAATAATTGCCGCATCATTAGTTTTATAAGTTATGATGATCCAACAGTTGAATCGAGTTCTAATCTCGACCATCAGACACTCTACAAATACTTGCTAGCAATTTATTATTATTAAAAGCTGGAAACACACCCAAAAGAGCCTTGAATGATCCGAAAAGCTCCTGGATGAGGTCGCGGACATCCCCACACGCCAAGACATGGATTACAAATGATAAATAAACCAGAAAATGACAAAAAAAAAATAATGGCCTGAAATTCAAATAAATAAATAAATGGAAACTACTACTAATAATGTTTTCTTCAGCAAATAAAGGTCCCGATGTAGATCAGGCCTACATCAAATGGCGTAGGTTTCGTCACAATCCAACCACCCGAATTGACGAAAATGGCACATGGTCTATATCTTCCCATCCAGAGCCATGATCAATGTGCATAAACTACCATTGTGAACTGATGCGAACATCTACCTCGAGTCGAACCCGTGGCACGTGTACCAACGCAGGAGGAACCAGCTTAGCTTGTGGATGTGATCATTTGTTTCGTCTCGATTCTATGTTTTTGTGTCTTTATCTTTTGCACTTGTGTTTAGCCCCACCTCGTCTGTTGGCCGTGTAGACCTGTCGTTGTATGCCTTTATAAAGGCCTTTGTTTCTTCATTTGAGGGACTGAATAATGAAATAAAAAAAGATGTTTTTCCACTATTGTGTTGAGTGACAACAGGGTGAGGCGTGTGAAATCCGATCCCAAACCCTAGGTGTGTGAAACCCTAGGTTTGTGCTAGGTGTGTGAAACCCTAGCCCAACCCCCTTATTCCCAAATCCCTATTCACAGCCTACCGCTCCACCCCCCCTCCTCTCCCGTTTGCCCCGCAGGCCTAACCCACCACCACCCGACCCTCCAAGCCCCTCCCCTCCCCGAGCCCAGTCCCGACCCCCCCTCTCTCTCCTTGCGCTGCCGCCCAACCCCGTCCCCTCTCCCTGTGTTGCTACCCGACCCGACCCCCACCCCTCCCGCTTCCTTTCCCCGTGCCCTAACCACCGCCGCCTCCTCCCTCTCTTCCCCGACTCAGTCCCGCCCCTCTCTCTGTGCTGCGGCCCAACCCGACCCGAGCCCCTCCCCTCCCCGAGCCCAGTCCCGACCCCCCCTCTCTCTCCTTATGCTGCCGCTCAACCCCGTCCCCTCTCCCTGTGCTGCTACCCGACCCGACCCCCACCCCTCCCGCTTCCTTGCCCCGTGCCCTAGCCACCGCCGCCTCCTCCCTCTTTTCCCCGACTCAACCCCGCCCCTCTCCTTGTGCTGCAGCCCAACCCGACCCCATCCCTCCCCTCCTCTCACGGAATCCCTCACCGACCCTCTCATAACCCGCACCCGACTACCCAAAATTCCCCTCCTCTCCCTCGGCATGTCGGCATGGCCGACCCAGACGCGGATCATGGCATGATCTCGGACACAGACGGATACCTCGATATCAACCCTCCTTCCTCGATTTCTAGGTCAACGAAGGAAGAGCGTGGAGGAGTACTTGGAGCACATTACCTGCATCGTGCTTGTGACGCTGGCATTCCCACACCGCCGTCGTCTCCTCAGTAAGGACATCCCTACCCGGCAAGGTACGTCCTGGTTCCATCAATTGAGTCTCTAGGGTATTATCAACTGCTCACTGCTGTCCACCTTCGTGAGGTTGTGCGTCCCTACCTGCCTGTTAAGTCATTAGTATTTGATATTGCGGGACGGACTTGTGCCTGATAATTTGAGCATTAATTATTTTAATTCTGGGTACTGGAGAGAGCTGTAGGGTGCTAGTAGTAACTTGTTAAACCCATCATTCCTGCGATTGTATGAATAACGGTTCATGTCTGAGATTCTTAATTTACTGTGAACATTGCTGGTACAATTGAATTGCTGATTTCCTGCTCACCTGCATCGTATTGCATCATGAACTCTCAACGTGCGGATTTCCACAAATCCAGGACAAATGCCACTCCATCTTAAAAAATGATAATTCAAGGATAATTCTAGAAATATGAACTCAATTAGGAAAAATAATTAATTATAGTTTAATTAAAATATCGGTGTTAAAGCTTGGTAGGCCAAAATTTTCCATAACTAGATTTTTCCATATATCATTGGCTTACCTTTAGAATATTTTGAAACTCAACATTGTTAATTAATCACAATAGTTTTTCATCGAGCCACGAAATGAGGGAATGGAGTAGTACTGTATAAGACAGCTTACACAGCCAGGGTATAAACCTACTATAATGATGGCATACAGAAGAATGTAAAAAATAATTGTGCTATACATACCTAACATTTGCAAGGAAATCCGCAGTTTAACATATGATTTGGTTAATGTATCAGTCTAAGACTAACAAATATCCGAGCATCTAAAGTCGTAAACTACCACAGAATTTTGTTTTTGAAAAGGCTGACTACATGACAATTTAGACTCAGCCAATGAATTCATTGGTGCATCGAGTTGAAACAAACATAACTTGAGACTTCAAGATCTTAAGGTACTAGATTAGTCTGTGAAAATTATGTGAATTGTAGTCGAGAACTATACTGCCTCTTACTATAACAACAATAATGAAGTTTTACTGAAAAACCTAACGAAAGACGAATAATATAGTAGTTTATGAGACGAAATTAAATTATGTTGATTCTCAAACTATGTTCCCTAGATTGAGTAGGGCAAGGGCATCAAATAATATTTCCTACAGAGGAAGGATCCATTCCACGGTACCTTGATTGGTATGATTCGTTCAGACTAGTAATAAGAAATTCACTCATGGAAAGAAGGGCAGGGCCCAATCTTGGCCCTGCAGCATAAATAGCATCAGCAAGTGTCTTTTCAGGATCAGGGAACTTGAAACTTCTAGGCTCCTCTTTCTGAATCCAACCCCCCTTTACATTAGGTGAAACCTATACAACAGATGACTTTTTTAATCAATATTTGTTACATATTGCATTATAAGGAAAAGATAGAAGTATGAAAAAATAAATCTTTCCGTTATGACTGTCACAAACCTTATTAGCAATGGGCAAAGAGAGATTGAATGGAATGGGGCCTCCACCACCACCAGTTATTAAAGGATTGAAATATGATGTTGTTAGAGTCATAGAGTACTGATCAGGATGTGGCTTCAGTGTTAGAAAAAGCAAACCAAAGAACAAGAAGACGGCTGGAATGAACAGCTGAAAAATAAGTGTTCTTCGATCTCTCTTAGCAGATATTGCCCTTTTTAAAAGGAGGGCTTTGGAATGTTCACAAAACGTAGACCTTGTGATCATACCACAGCTACAGAACTTAATTGTACAGAAAGTAATGAAACTGCATGCTGTGGCAAAGATTAGACTGCAAATTCTCCCAGTAGTAGAATAAATCTTTCTGAAAAATTTAAGATAAACACCACAACACAGTTTGCAGGTAGATGGCTTTATCAAAGTATTGAGGGAGGCTTCCGAAGCCAAACTGTTAGATTCCGGAGGAGTTATACGATAATCATCGTTTTCATTTTCATCGAGGCTTTGGCCTGAAACTCTCAAGAATACCTCCTCCAAAGTAGTTACTGAGATTCCATAACTCTCAATTGCAAAACTGCTTTCATTATAAGTAGGGCTAGTTTTAGAAGTTATGCCTGGTCTTCTGATGCAGCTCTCAATCTCCCGAAACATATTCTCAAATGAAAAAGATGACATAAGAGGAAGTCTGAAGGAAATTTCGGTACCAACCTGAAGAAGCAGAAAATAGACACCGTATTCGGTAAAGATTCATAATGACGGAAGAATCTTCAAGCATCATAAAACAACTAGCAGAAAGGAAACAAAAAAATCCGTTTCCACCAACAGAAGATATCAGTTATTATCTGTACATAAAACGAAACATAGGTATGCTAAGAAAACCAGGGAGAAAAGAAAATTTCTAAGGTCTTATACAAAAACAGTTCGTGTTAATGTATTAATAATTTCTTTTACGATTTCACAATTCGTGATTCCAATCACACAACTTCAATAATTCTGAACGCATCGTAAGTTACCTATCGTATTAGATTTAAATATTAGCCATATCATTAAGATACAAACAATTTCGGTTCCATAGAATAAAGTCCAGCAATGCTTGATTGTTAGTGGCATGAAATCATTTAATGTAAAATGAATGAACCAAAAGCGATTTACATATAAGTGTTTAAAAGTACAATATATCAGATATCGTATTTATTGTTGCGCTATATCCCAAACATAGAAGAAACATATTTCATAGTGAGTGCATGCGAACACACACTAGTTATTTGTAATTTGTGCACAGGTGGGCCACATAGAAAATACTAAACATATGATATTATAAGTACAATATCTTATTATAGATAGAGAGACTAGAGAAAATCTTGGTATGGGGGGGGGTGGGGGGAGAATTAGAAAGGATAGAGAAAGAAATATAAAATAGGTGGAGAGAGAGAGAGAGAGAGAGAGAGAGAGAGAGAGAGAGAGAGAGAGAGAGGGGAGGGAGAAAAGAAAAACTTCCATGAAGGTCTTATAAAAAAAAAGTTTGACTTAACAATCATAAAACATCATTCATTCTGAACATATGGTAATTTATCTATGAATTAGAATTTACATTAGGCAGATCGCTAATATGAAAACAAGACAGTTTCCATAGAACGTTGTCCAGCATTGCTTGATAGTTAATGGCATGAAATCAATTTTATGTAAAATGAAGGAACCGATATTGATTTATATATAGCTTGTAACCATTATTTCTTTTTTTTAGCATGTTTTTGCTAATATATGCATTCCATAACTAATCTATACATAAGAACGGAAACTAATGTTGTCTCTCCACAAAGAAAAATTAACTACAAGGCAAGAATAAACAATTCGGTGAAATTCAAGTTAATACCAAATTTGAATAATCACATATTCTATACTTTCTAAAGCAATATGTATAGATATCTTCTATATGCAACAACCAGAACGATATATGACATATTGTACTTTTAACTACTTATTGGCAGTGTTATTAAAAAATAAATTGGTTCATTAGTCTGAATTCTATTGACAAATAAATTGGTTCATTAGTCTTAACCATATTCCATAGTGACAACGAGCGTGTACCTACACTAGTTGTTTGCAATTCGTGCACATGCGAGCCACAAAGATAAAAGATCCAACATAGATAACGGAACGTATAATATTATAAGTACAACTTATTATAGGATAGAGAGAGACAAGAAAAAATCTTGGGATAGGGGAGAATGAGTATGGATAAGGAAAGAAATAAATAATTGGATAGATAGAGAGAGAGAGAGAGAGAGAGAGAGAGAGAGAGAGAGAGAGATCCTTTATACTGATTGTTAGATTTGATGTATTTGCATGACCTACCATTAGAAAGGTAATGAAAAAAGACTTTGGGTAGGATTCTATTTAGAAGTTCTGTTGATGTGTTAGGCTTGGGTAGTTGAGATTTTGATGCACTGATATCAAAATGATACAAGCTCGATGCAAGCCAGTGCTTTGGGGATGTGAAGGTTGAATCCTAACAACTTTTAATACCTGCTTCAAAATACGTCTGGAACCCAAGTTTGGTTTGATCCACAATAGGGAAACACACAAACCTTAAGGGGTTTCGCATACAATAAGATTTTCACTTCAAGATTATGGTCAAGCAAGAACCAGGGTTTTAAATATCGGCCGATACCGGTACGTACCGGCCGGTACGTACCGGTTTTGGCCGGTTCGAGACCGGTACTGCAACCGATCCCGATACCTGGCCCGTACCGACTGGTACCGGTATGTACCGGTCCGTATCGGCCGGTTCAGGCCGATATCGACCGGTACGGCCGGTACGGACCGGTACCGACAGGTTAAATTTTTTTTTTTTTTGGATTTTTGATTTTTTTCAGGGTTTTTTTCTCAACCGGTATCGGTCCGTATCGGCCGGTACCGGTACGTACCGGCCGGTACATACCGCGACCGATACCGTGATTTTAAACCTTGGCCGGAACCCAAGTTTTGTTTACTATCAATAATAGGGCAACAAGCAAACCTTAAGGAGTATCGCACACAACAAGATACTCACTTCAAAGATTACAGTCAAATCTGGTTTCTTATCCTAGAAACAAATTTTTACTATGTTTAAGCATGGAAAAACATATAACAGTTAGGGTTTCAAATCTCGGCCGATACCGGGTACGTACCGGTTTTGGCTGGGCCGAGCCGAGTCGAGTCCAGCATCCGGGACCGAAACCAACTTGAACCGACTGGTACCAAACCGTACCGGACCGAACCGGACGAGTCAGGTAGGTATCAGCCGGTACGAACCGGTACCGGCCGGTTCACGCCCTACCTGACAGCATTAGTGGGGTAGGTGGGTTTTGGCTGATTTTTTTTTGTTTTTTCCCTTGGATTCCTCCCTCCACATGGCTGCACATGCATTCCCAGCCATTGCATGTGGAGGGGGGGGGACATTATTATCTTTGGTCCCTTTGGATCCTTTTATTTATTAAGTGGGAAGGGGGGATTTGAAGGCTATATAAACCCCCCCAAACCCATTCCATTTCACCACCAATACCATCACCACTCCGCCACTCTCCACATTCCACAACTTGCAAAGTTGCAAGAAAAGAGAGGAGAGAGAAAGAAGAGAAAGAGAGAAGAGAGGAAAGAAAGAAAAGAAAAAAAGAGAGATAAGAGAGAAGCGTAAGAAAAGAGAGGACAGGAGGGAGAGAAAAGAGCGGCACGAGAGGTGCCGACGCCGACGAGGCGATCAGCGGCACGCCGGCACGAGCCGACGAGCGGTGCACGAGCGGCGATGAGGCGACGTCACGACGAGCACGAGCGGCGACGAGGCAATGTTGCGACGAGCGGCACGAGCACGAGTGGGCCGAGTGGCACGAGACGAGTGACATGAGCGACGACGACAAACAAGACGATGTCGCGACGAGCGGCACGAGCACGAGCACGAGGCGAGCGACACAAGTCGAGTGACCAAGTCACCCGACATGACAATCCAAGTGTCCAACAACTCCGACACCGACAGGTAAATTTCTTTGCTCACTTTTGTTCACTTTTGCTATGTATAAACTAGAAAGTAATTTTGCTCACTTGATCACGTAGTTTCAAGTCATTCGACACTTTTGCTACATAGAATTACTTTCTGTGTAGTAAAAGTGATAGATGCTGGATTGCTACAAGAAGAAAGCGAGAAAGAAAGAACGAAGAAAGAAGAGAGAAAGTGAGCTAAAAATAAGAAAGGAAAGTAATAAAGAAAAGAGAAGAGAGAAAATATAAAGAGAAGAGAGGGAGAAATAGAGAAAAGAGAAACAAAGAACAGAGCAAAGTGAAGAAGGTGGAATTACTTGCTCACTTGCTCACGTAGATGCTGGATGGTTACATTGCAAGGCAAGGCAGTAAATTTGCTTGCTAATGTATATTAAATTTTTTGACTTAGATAATAGCATCAAAATCAAAAGAGATAGATGATGGATGGCTAAATTGCAAGGCAGTAGAAGGCAACAAGCGGAAGGTCATATGCAACTACTGCGGCCGGACCATAAATGGAGGTATCACAAGACTGAAGGAGCATTTGGCGGGCAAGAAAGGGCAAGTGACTGGTTGTGAGCACGTTCCAGTAGAGGTATGGTCTTAATTTCAGCAATTTTTTAGAGAAACAAATAAAGATAAGAGTACTATTCCTGAGCTTTCTGCTTCTAGAAAACTACCCCTTACCAAAAGTCAGTCAGTAAGGGATTATAGAGAAACAAACATAGACGATGAAAGTTTCGATGATACTGATTCTGAAGAAGAGTTGCCGGAGGAGGATAGGGAGATGAGAACGACAATGAGACTTTCTCGTGAGGAAGCTCGTCATCAAGAAATGAGAGAAAGAGGGGGAGACCCAAGAGGTAGATGGTCAATGAGTGATCCTGGTGGTAGTTCTTGCTTTCTTCCTGGAGATATTGGTAGTGGTGGACCTGGTGGTAGTAGTAGTATTAGTGCTAGAGAAGATAAAACTAGTACTGGCGGCAGTACATTTGTGCAGTTACCTTTAGATGGATTTACGTTTAGGGAACGTGGTCATAAACAAACCAAATTAATGGCTAAAAAAATAAAACAAGCGGCCAGTAAAGTGAAGAAGCCAGTGGCCAAAATTTTCCATCTCAACCATATCCCGGCTAATGCAGCCGCGTCGCCATACTTTAAGAAAATGTGCGACATAATACAGTCGGTTAGGCCGGGAATTTCTTCCCCTACCCCATATGAGATTGCTGGGCCACTTTTGGATGATAAAGTCTCTGAAATAAACAATTATATTCATAGTTTTCGAACTCCCTGGGAGGAGAAAGGTTGTACAATTATGTGCAACAGATAGAGTGGCCCTACTAGAAAATCTATAATCAATTTTCTAGTATATTGCTCAATTGGCATTGTTTTTTATAAATTGATTGATGCATCAGACAAAGTGCATGATGCGGTATATCTTGCTGGACTTATGAATAATGTCGACCAAGTTGGAGCTAATAATATTGTCCAAATAGTGACGGACAATGACTAACCATAAGAAAGCCGGACTAAATTATACAGAAGGAATGAAAGACCATATTTTGGACTTCTTGTACCGCACACCGCATCGACTTGATCTTAAAGGACGTAGGCAAATTGGATCATGTCGACAAGGTCATTAAACAAGCCCGAAAAATAACAAAATTCATCTGCAACCATAACTGGGTAATTGACTTGATGAGGAAGCATACTGGGAAGCGGGAGCTTTTGTGTCCAGGAATCACCGCTTTGTTACTCACTTTATAGCATTGAAGAGTTTTTTTAATCAGAAAGATGATTTACGGAAAATGTTTAACTCAGATGCATAGTGTCAGTCGAAATATGCATCTACTGAAGAGGGCAAAGAGGTGAAAAATATTGTTGTTGGGAAGAAGCTCTGGATCGACATTGACAACATAATAGTGTGCATCCAACCTCTGGTGCAAGTTCTTTGACTAGTAGATTCGGATGAAAAGCCTGCAATGGGGTATATCTACAAAGCAATGTACAGAGCTAAGATTGTCATTCCGAAGTAAACGAAGGTTGGAGAAAAATTAAAAAAATAATATTTTAAATTGATCGACAAAAGATGGAAGAAGACGCTATACCATCCATTGCATGCAGTATGTAAATATCATCATCAACTCGTTATTCAATAATTTCAATTTTTAACCTTATTAGTCATTAGACTAAATACTTATTCCTTTCATATTATAGGGTTTTACTTAAATCCCCAATACCAGTATAGGGTGGAAGTTTCACAACACCCTGAAATAATGATCGGGCTTAAAGAGGTGATCCGAACCTTGGAGCCAAACATAGCATAGCAAAATAAGGCGATGAAGCAGATGGAAATCTTCCGCTATGCTAGTGGTTCCTTTGATTCAGATAATGCAAGAACAGGTATCTCGACCATGCAGCCAAGTAACGAATACGTCGATAAGTTGATAACACACTTTAATTATACAATTATCCAATTGCAATCAACGAATACAAACTGAATATGTTTTATTTTTTTGCTAATTTCATAGCTACTTGGTGGAGCATTCATGGTGAAAGTGCTCGTGATCTTCAAAAGATTGCTATCCGACTATTAAGTCAGACATGTTCGACATCGGGCTACGAGAGGAACTGGAGTACATTCTCTCATTCATACGAAAACTAGAAATAGATTGTCATCATTTAAATTAGGTAAACTAGTTTTCGTACATTACAATATGCGGTTGAGGGCCCGTGATCAGGGAAGATTAGAGGACCAAGGTGATAATCCAATCAATTTGGATTATATTTTCGACGACGATAACCCTTTAGCCCCTTGGTTGACGGAGAGAGAGGCTCCAGTTCTTGACGGTCAAAAAAATACATGGTTGGAGGAGTTAGGTAAGGAGCAAAGACAAGAACAAGAGGGACCAAGGTTGAGGAGCCACAAACGAAGACTTCAACATGTCAGCCAGGCAATGCAGCAGGTACAAAGCGATGCAAATAAGAGTCTTGACACTATACCTTCCAGATCTAGTGATAGTGGAGGAGAGTAACCTCAGTCACGATGGAGATGTCCGGAAATTGGTCACACTTCTAGTTTTGACCATGAAGAGCATAAGAGAGCTTTTTCACCTCAGACATATACCGGAGGCGGAGTCACAGGACCACCAGCCCCACCAGGTCCACCACACGATAGAGCAAGGGCGGGCCTTCCGATACTGTTCATGAAGCTGCATATGTACCATACTCGTACGGATATGATCCACCACTAGGTCCACCATTATTATATTACCAATATCCTTATCAACCGATGTTTTCAGAGCCAGAGGAATCGCAAGGAATATATGAAAATTCTTCATCCTCCTACGACTACGGAGCCTACGGTTATGGCGTCCAGCAGGACCAGTACATTGCCCACTCAATCTTCGGTTATTCTAGGTCTTCCGACGGGTTTTACTACCAGCACTACTCGGCACCAACTCCAAATGAAGAAGTTGGTCACAATAATAATCTGTGGAACTTCTGAATTCTGAATCTTCTGATCTGAGCGGCTGAGCCACGTAAGGTGACTAAAGGTGAGTTAATAATTTTAATATATTGATAATCTGTATTCTGTGGAACATTGGAAGTCTGGAACTTATTGTATTATAAATTTGTAATAATAAAAAAAAAATCAAAACTTTAAAAGGTTGTTTTATAGAACCTTTTAAAAACCCTTTTTAACTTCGCCAAGGCCGGTCCCAAGCCCGGATAAAGAAGGGAAAATGGATATATGAAATTAGGAATTAGTAACTTCTTAGGTGTGACCGTGTGAGTCTTGTGACTTGTGAGTCTTGTGGTTTAGTTAGATCTCTATTGTCCAGTCATTCACCTCGGGGAATGGTGATTCGACAATAGTTGACAAGTTCATCAAGATTCTTAGTCATAACCTCGGGGAGCGGTGCTTGTGAATTTTAATGAATGATAAATCCAGGACTCTGAATTCATAAGACTCATAAGTCATCAGACTCATAGTTATAAGACTCATAACTCATAAGTCCTAAGTTCTAAGTCCTAAGTTTAAGTCCTAACTACTAAGAGTCCTAACTCCTAACTCCTAACTGCTAAGAGCCTAATTTCCTATAGGCCCTAAACTAGCCTAAAAGTAGTCTAATATTTATTTTCTAATTTTTTATATATTTTTTTAAATTTTTTAAATTTTTTAGAATTTTTAAATTTTTTTTTTAATTTTTTTACAATTTAAAAAAAAATAAAAAAAGGCCGATACCGGTTCAACCGGAATCGGCCGATATCGGTACGAACCGGCCGGTTCGAACCGGTTCGGCGCCGACCAATACCGGTACCCGAGCTTTAAACCTTGTAAACAACACATAAAACAGTCCACAACAAGAAAGTGTGCCATCATACTTGCACAACACTTTTGGGCCAAAGGCAGTACACACAACTTGCAATATAATACAGTGTATCTAAGATCACAAACTTTGAATACTTTTTAGGGAAAATTACAAAATCCTCCCATGAAATATTTTTTTAAACAACTTGAACCTTGAACTATGCTCCGTCTGCAATTAGCCCTCTCCGTCAAATTTTATTCCGAAAATACCCTTGTCCTAGTAAGCTTAAGTTAAATATTTCTTTTTTTCAAGGAACTCTACGATGAGAGGATGGGGTTAAGCTATACCCCAAGCTATATTATTAAAAATAGAAAAAGGCCACAAGAAAAAATCAAAGATTACAAAGGAAAGGCCTAAGTTAAATATTTCAAATATTATTTTGAGTCATATTGGAAACTAAGGCAAACAGAGCATAGTACAGGGTTCGAATGTTCTAAAAAAAGGTTCAGGGAGCAATATGAAATGAGATGTATAGTTCAAGGGAGGTTTATGTAATTTATCTGAAGTATTCAAAGTTTGTGGTTTCATATACACTCTATTATATAGTAAGTTGTGTGTACTGCTTTGGCCCAGAAGTCTTGTGCAAGTTTCCTACCATGAAGAACTCTAGCCATCTCCTGTATTACCCTGTTTTCTTCTTTCTACCACACCATTTAGATGTGGGGTGATCGGAGTAGAGAATTCATGCTTATGTGATTCTGAGTGACAAAATTCATTCTAATAGAATTACAAAACTCACCTCCTCTGTCACTTTAGATTCTTTTGACAGTTCTTTCATTCTGCATCTTGCGGAATATATCAATTATCTTCTTGCTAGCATCATACTTCTTGCAGGAAGGCAACCCAAGTGTAGCGAGTAAAATCATCAACCATAAATACAAATTACCTACTACTGGAAAGCGTTTGAGTTTGCACTGGACCCATTACATATTCAAAAGCTCTAGAGACTTGGTAGTGTCAATGTCCTCATTCTTTTGTAAGTGTCTAATTTGTCTCCCTTTTTGACATTCTCCACAAACAACATTAGACACAATTTGATCAACTCCTTATCAGAGACTTTGACACAAGTTATTCAAAATTAATGTGTCCAAGTCTAATGCCAAAGTTTCTCATTATCAACCTTGACATGTTGAGAGACTTCAGAAGACTTATCCTTGATAACATAACAATTATTGCAAGTCCTACCATATAAAGTCAACTTTCTTATGTTATCAATAATTTCACAATCACCTTTTGAAAAATTCACTTTGTGATTGTCATCACATAATTGGTTGACATTAATCAAATTTGCTTTCACCTTGCCAATACTGTCATCACCAAAAGTTAGAGAGGGAATTCCAAGAGCAACAATGGTACCTTTGGCTTTAACCTGAGCAATACTTCCATCACCAAAAGTAGCATTTCCTTCTTACCACTTGACAAATCAGAGGAGAGAGTTATCACCTGACATGTGACGAGAAGTCGAGAACAACCACTGTTTATAAACTACTTGTTGGATTGAAAAGCCTTGAGAGCCATATGTGCAACTTTGCACTTTAAGTTTTCCTTTGGAATCCATAAGAGTCTAGCCTTAGAAATCAACTTCGAATCATTTACTTTATCAGTTGGTTTCTTAACATTATTTCAAACAAAATTCTTTGTCCGTTTATTTTTTGGTCTCTTTTTTACACAATGTTTTGTGGCACACAACTTTAGTCAAACAAAGAGACCCCACAGAGTGTGGTAACGCTCTCACGATGAGGGGAAGAACTGCGGATGGAGGTCGGCCCTCAACATCTTTTCCCTTGAGCTCAGTGGCGGCGTCCTCTAGCTTGATGTGCTGGACGAGAGGGAAAAGGTCACCGAGTGTTCGGGGCTCAACTATGATGAGGAAATCATGGAGTTTAGATCCGTGGAGGGTGTTCTGAAATGCAATCACAACAGTCCAGTCTTGCCTGTCGACATCTCCTCAAAGTTCGTGGGTGCCCCTGGTCAACCCAAAGAGACACCAAGTGCTTAGGAGGCTGGCGGTTGCATCGGTACTGATCAAGGAAGAGCCGGGCGAGCGACCGAAAGTTCATGACTGACCTCACACGGATCTTGTAGAACTAGTTCAACATTGAACCAGTTGAACTGCCCAGGAAGGCTCGCCAGAGGACATGGTCCTCATCCCGGAAGAACAACCTCTTTTTATTGACGAGTAGGTGCTCGACTGGATCCGACGACCATCGAATAGCTCGAACATGTGTGAAGTCCAATAGAGGGAAGTATCCCCTGTGGATTCTTCTTGTGAAGGGGGACATCGCGCCGAGGGTGGCGAGTACCTCCAGGACGTCAGTCGGCTATGCTTGGCTACGAAGGTCTCAGTTGATCGTGGACTCCAAAATGTCGCCCTAATGGGTAAGCTCGGGACCGTCATGGTTAATCGCTCAGGTCCAATATGTTGCAGATTGATGCCTTCTCCTGTGTCGGCAGGCTTGCCGATGTCGAGGGTCATGATTATTTAAAATTATCCTCTATTTGAACGTGGTTATTTGAAAAACCAAACATTGCACAGCAATACAAAGGTAATATGCATTGTGATGTTGAATATCTGCTAATGATATAATAAGCATGCAAATGAGCATGGCAATGAAACAAGCTAGTAATCAGATAAGTGATACACATCAACTTTTAAGTAGGGAAATAAGCAAAAATGTAGCAACCACCCATGAAAGAGTTAGTCATAGTACGTTATGAGCAATGATACATCAATTTTCCAGTTCTAGGACGGATTCCTCAAAATTGACAGCAAAAACAAAAGAGTCAACATATTAGTGTTCAAGTGGTTCAGCCAATATTCTATGGTATGTACTTCAAAAATGCATAACTCTCACTTCACTTCGAAAGAATTTTTAAATTATGCATTCTGATATATAACCATAGCAAGAGGACCAAAGAACAGATATAGATTATTTTATATTTGAGTCAAATAAAAATAACCTTTTTTTATATTGATGGTTGTCAATAGTAAAATCCCAGTTACTAACAATGTGCTAAAAGCATGGTAGCAACAATGGTAAAGCATGCCAGTACTAAGACACATCTACTTCGTCAGATAAATAGTATCACGACATTTAGGATAAAAAGGTACATTGGATAGGCAAGTAGCAGTCGGAACGTGACGATGAACAATCTCAGCTGCGAGGGGCGCACTAGGTGCAGTCTGATAATATAACAATGAAATGCAAGAAAAAGATGGTCAGAAAACCAAGTATCAAATTAGACGATAGAAATGATAGACAGCATGCAGAATAAATCAGGAACAAAGAATCGTTGAAAAATATGAAGTATAAACTAGAAAACAAACCTGCACTATTGTTAATGTGTAACCAACACCATACCGATGCTTTAAGAAAAGGGAACTGCCAGAACAAGGAAGACGAATTTAAGTGGCCAACCACGCAAAATTAAGTAAACATATTCGAGCAAATAACGACAAGTTAGACTATTAGTGTTGTAATTAAAATATTAATAACCTAAATATTTAATCATGGTACATGGTGCCAATTGCGCATTCTGCAACTAGAAAATGAGTGCAGAGTCCACAATATTGAGATAAACAGGTGACATAAGTGCCACTCTCAGCACCTTTTGCTACATGGCGAGAACACCAGCTCTGATAACAGTATTCTACTGTTGGGAAGCCCAAGCTCACCCCCTCGTTGGAGCACGTGGTCAGAGATGATATCATCTCAGACCACGTGCTCCAACGAGGACTACTACCCAATAGTCCCTAACCTAACAACTTTGCCAGCCTAAGAAGCCCCTACATCAAGCCATTCACAACTCATCCCTTTCTTCTTGTCTATGAAAGCAATGCAAAGGGACAGGAGCCTCCAAAAGCAAAAGAAGATTATGGAGATATTTTTACTTCTATCAAGATGCTTGTATTTAGAATAAAGAAATGCTGTATTCACTGAAGGAAGAAGAAATTCCGAGAAACTTCGGAATCTTTTTGTTGACCACCTATTTCTGACTAGAATCTTCAAGCAATTCAAATAGTAGGTATTAGTAGATTCCAGTTGAGCTCATCTCCTCGCTTTTATGGAGTATGTATATATGGAATTATATCATGTGTAGCTCTCACATTGTAGCATTTACATCTTTACATTTTATTTCCTTTTTTTGTTTTTTTCTCTTTAAATATAATTACATTTTATTTTGTAGACTATAGCGGGTTGGTAACCACATATGTTATTATTTGGACATGTTGTAGGAATAAGAGCATGTTTTGGATCACTCCATCTTGATCTGCCAACTAGGGATGCAAACGAGCCGAGCTTTGGTCTGTTTGAGCATGGTTCAATTATTAAACAAGCCTAAACTTCAGACTTGGGCTTGGATTGTTCAATAATCGAGCCGAGACAAGCCGAGCTTTGGTTTGCTTGAGCTTGGCTCGTTTATGAAATGAACCTAACCTTTAGGCTAATTAATTAGTGATTGAATAAACTCGAATGGTCCCTTATCGAGCTTGTTCTCTAACTCCAAAATCAGTCAAAAGCGTAAACTATATATGTTAGGTCTATTAAAGCCTTTATGAGACTATTTACAAGCCTATTCACAAGCCCTAAACAAGTATGTTCGCGATCCCATCCGACCCGAGCTTTGGTCTGCTTCAGCTTGGCTTGTTTATTAAACGAGCCTAAAATCTAGGCTTGGGCTTGGCTCGATTGGTAATCGAACGAACTTGAACGAGCTTTTTATCGAGCTTGTTTGCGAGCTGCTCACGAACAACTTAGTTCGTTTGTATCCCTACTGCCAACTAAAATGGTATCAGAACTTAGAATTTATTCAAGACCACAGTGAAGTTGTTAGAGGCCACTTATGGAGGCTTGAAACTTTCACCATTGGATCATCATTCACGCTTACTCTGTTTTTCCCTTCTTTTTCATAGTTTTATGTTGGAGATATGGTGAATAGTATCGGCACTCTTCACCCTACCCTATGTCCAACCGACACCTACACTTTCCACATAATTTAGGCAACTATTTAGTTCCTTCTTTTGTACTTTGCTTAGAGGATCTAGCGAATGTGGAAACACATGTTTGATACCTTGTTCAATGTTGCTTAGAGACAACCTTCTACGATAAACAGAGGACAAGAACGGGGAGCGATGAGAGAGTGCGGAGCGCGTCACCAAGGCGATTCCCAACCTCCCCTTGCCTTCTGCCATTCTCGCACCCAGGGCTGCCACCAGCACCCTGCCCTTAACCCTCAGATCCTCAATGGATACTGGCGACAATCCTCTATCGCCGGGCCATTCCCTTCATTGGTCAGAGAGTCTCACGTGCGGCCCATTGTTCTCAACCCTAGGGTGCAAAACGATCGCTGGAGAGAGGGAGCGTCGGGGGCCCGAGTTGATCGTGTGGTCCCTCGACCTACCGTCGTTCAAGGCTCTGGCGGCAGGTCTTTTCCGCTCAGGCCAGATCTCTATGGCGGTCCCATCATTACCGAGCAATCTCTTCTGGCCTCTTGGGCTTCCCATTTATTCGGCCACCCAACTCCTCCCCCTCCTTCCCAGCTTCCTCTGTCGCCGCCCCGTCTTCCTCGCTCCCCTCAGCATCCTCTGCCTCAAGCCGCCCAGCCTCCTCCTCCATCACCTTTGCCTCCCCAGCACCCTCCTCCTCCGCCTCCGTCTCCACCTCCGCCTCCGCAGCTACCTATCCCTTCTCCGCCTCGGCCTCCTTCTGCTTCAAAAATCCCTAATCCTTTTCCGTGTGGCTGTTGCTTCCGCTGTGGTGACAGAGGCCATATGCGCTCTGCTTGCCGTAACGCCATGGTTTGCTGGGTCTGCCGAGGGATCGGCCACTCCTCCAACAGTTGCCCGCTTCGTGTCATCCTAACCCTTTTCTTTCACAACCAGCCTGCCTTCCACCCTCCTCTCCCCCTAGAGCCTTCCTTTCCTCCTTCATTGCCATCCCTCCTTCTTTTGAGTCTCATTCTACTGTCACCAAGCTGGACTCCTGTGCCATCGTCCGGGTCTCCGGTGGTTCCCCCAGCTCGTCCAAGCTTCCCTCCGTCTTATCTATCTTCTGGCAATCTGAGTGGTCCTTCCCAACTTGGAGTCTTGGCCAGTCAGAATAACTTGTTGAGTTTCCCTCCCCATACGTTAGACACTCAGTCGTCAGCAGAGTCTCAATTGAGGTTGGCCCTCTGTCCTTCGGGTTTTCGGCCTGGACCCCCTACCATCGAGCCACAGGTGCCTACTGCTCCTCGTTAGTCCATCTTTTCATTACAGGAGTTTTTGTCCCTTGTTGGAACCACCCCGCCCTGCAGTCAGCTTTAGCAGACTTTGGAGAAGTTGTCTCTGTGCACAATGAGCTTGTCCCGACCAATGACCTTCGTGAGATAGCTGTCTCTTTCCAGACGCTAAACTCTTCCCTTATTTCTTCTGCTCTGGTGGCCCGTTTCGATGTCTTCTTCTTTGACTTGGCTATCAGAGTGGTCGAGCCTTCCTCTGGATCTCCGTCTTCCTCCTCCGGCTCTGCTCAGATCTCCGGGGACAGCTCCGACCCCTCACACCCTAGACCTCTCACACCGATTCGAGACAACAACTCTCCGGTTCAGGATCCGGTCCAAGGCGAAGGATCGACCACGGGTTCTCCACTCAAGCCGGAAGGTAACGTCCTTGGTAACGTATCTCCCCCCCCCCCCCTCCCGCAGCCGCCGCTCTTGGCCTTCAATGATCTCCTTGTGGGGACTGTTCAAAATTTGAATACCCCCTCCAATTAGGGCACGTTGTTGAGGTGAATCCCTCTTCAGTCGCTAATCTCGGGGAATCAGGGGTTCCCCCGAACCCTATTGAGTATAATACAGGTCAACAGACTATGGTGAAGCCTATCCTTGAGTCTGATGCAGGTCAACAAACTTTGGTGGAGCCTATCTTTGAGTATGTTGAGCCTAACACTGATTTGATTTTGCCTAGCCAGGTCGCTGCTGACCTGAGGTCTACTGTCTCCCAACCTTTTGTATCCATGGTTGCGGGGACATCTTCACTTCAGACGTATGCCAGGAGGAACCCGAGGCCGGCCCCCCAACTCCTTATGCAGAACCTGAGGAGTTTCCTTGCTTCCAGAGCCGAAGAAAATTTTGGTCTTTTGCTGAACCTGCTCGACCAGGATTCCATTTTGCAGATTGCGATGGACTGCAGGTTCTCTTTTGGGGACGATGTCGAGGCAGCGAAGGAGTTTTTGTTTTCATCTAAGACCCTTGAACAGGGTAGGGTTTCGGCCAATGGCCTGTAATCTCTTGATGAAAATTTTATCTTGGAATATTAGGGGTTTGGGGGATGTTGATAAGCGGCGAGCTGTTTCCTTTTTTTGTCTGTTGCATGGTGTGGATTTGGTTTGCATTAAGGAGATGAAAACTAGCAACCCTAGTGCCAGTTTTCTGAGTAGTCTAATAGGGCCCAGCTTCCAAAAGTGGGTTTCCTTGGACGCCGTGGGAGCTTCTGGAGGGATCCTTATTGGGTAAAAGAATGAGTCCTTCGACCTTGTCCGTTCTCATGTGGGTGTCTTCTCTCTTTCAGTGGTCCTTTCGTCTAAGGCAGATAACACAGAATGTGTTGTCTCCTCGGTTTACGGTCCCAATGATTTGAGTCTGCGTTATGATTTCTGGGCGAAGCTTGATTCTTTTCATGGGACAGCCTCAAGGCCATGGGTGTTGGGGGGTGACTTCAACGTCACTCGCTTTAGCCATGAACGGCAAGGCGGCCTCGGTCATCGTGGAGCTATGGAAGAATTTTCCAACTTTATTCGAATGTTTGACTTGACTGACTTACCTCTCATTGGACATCTCTTCACCTGGACCAACAAGCGCAACGTCCCTTCTATGGCTAGGTTGGATAGATTCCTTATCTCGGATGACGGGGACTCCCTGTTTCCTATCACTATTCAATCCTCCCTCCAGTCTATTGTCTCGGACCACGTGCCTCTGTTATTGGACACCTGCTCGTCTCTCGCCAAGCCCCCAAGGAGATTCCATTTTGAGAAAATGTGGAGGGAAGATCCTGCGTTTGATGACTTTGTGCGTAGATGGTGGGTTCAGGCACTTACAGACTTCAACTCTGCCAGGAATCTTGTTCGGAAGTTCAGGTTCCTCCGCTAGAAGATTAGATGGAAGCGATCTTGCTTCAGGCATGTTTTGAACCAGAAAAAGGCCATTGTCCGTGCTATCGACTTGCTGGAGGTGAAATCAGAAACCTCTACTCTCTCGGATGGACAATCTTCTTCTCTATCCAAATTCGAAGCGACCTTTCAATATTGAAGAAGGAAGAGATTTTGTGGAAGCAACAATCCAGGGACAGTGGATCCAACTAGGAGATCGTAACACGGCCACAAGGCAGCCAACTGGAGAAAGAAACAAAACTCGATAGAATACCTCGTAGTAGGGGGAAACTGGCTAGAAGGGACGACGGACATCCTCCAAGGCGTTTCAGGCCATTTCAGGGAGTATTTTCGGGCACTCCCGACTTCCTCGGCTTCGTTGGACTGGGGTGGCCTCCCCATCGGGAGATTACCAGTGGATGCTGATCTGGACAGGGATTTCTCAGAAGAAGATATCAGACGGGGAGTCTTCGATATGTATGGTGATGGAGCATCGGGACCCGTTGGCTTTCCTATGCACTTTTTCCAAACCTTCTGGGATTGTCTATCCCCAGACGTTACTAGATTCATCCAGGATTTCTTTTCCGGGGCTGCTTCTATTACCAACCTAAACTATTCTATCCCGGTCCTTGTACCTAGGTGTGCTGGTGCAGAAGGTGTCACAGATTTTTGCCCTATCAGTCTCTCCAATTGTATCTACAAGATAGTCACCAAACTCTTATCTAACAGGTTGTCTCCTTTTATGGATGAGATCATCAGCAAATCTCAATTATCTTTCATTAAAGGGCGACTAATGCTGGATAGTATGGCTTCAGTTCAAGAGATCCTCTTTCAGCTCAAAGAACACATAACGGAAGGGCTGATTCTCAAGCTAGACTTTGAGAAGGCTTTCAATAGATTGCACTGGTAATTTATTCTCTCGACTCTCCAGGCTAAAGGCTTCCCCCCGAAGTGGCTTCATTGGGTTTTTAACTGCCTTTCTTCTTCCAAACTGTCTTGCTCCGTCAATGGTACGTCGGGTAGCCAATTTCTGGTGAAGAAAGGTCTTAAGCAGGGTTGCCCTCTCTCACCGTTCCTTTTTATTTTGGCGGTGGATGCTTTTGACGCTATCCTTGCCCGAGCCAGTAATAGGAACCTAATTCACGGCATCCAAGGTAACTTTTGGTGCATCTCTAATCTCCATTTTGCTAATGATACTATTCTCTTCTGTGAAGCCAAGCTTGAGCAGGTAGCGGTGCTGAAGATAATCTTATATGCTCTGGAGTTTTGCTCGGGCCTTCGGATTAATTTCAATAAAAGCTCTTTATACTATGTGGGAGTCTATGAGGATTTTGGCCCTAGGGCTTCTTCCCTTCTGAATTGCAAATTGGATTTGCTCCCAATGAGCTACCTTGGTCTTCCTATCAGTAATAAGCAACTCTCCTGGTCCGATTGGTCTAAAGTCATTGAGAAAGTGGATATATGTCTCTCCAGTTGGATGGGAAAGCATATCTCCCTGGGAGGCCGCTTTACACTGGTCAACTTAGTCTCATCGTCCATCCCCTCACACTACCTAGCTTTCTACGTTATCCCGTCATGGGTGGTCAAGAAAATTGATAGCATATGAAGCTCTTTCCTCTGGAAAGGAGCTGATGGCTCCTCGAGGACTTATCACCTGGTCAAGTGATGCAGGCACCAATAAGGCACACTACAATCCTAAACCCGTTTAGGGTTTTCTTTGGTCAATAACTAGTACTTGATTATCAATATAGCGACGTATAGATCAAAAAGGACAGCAAGCAAAAGCTATCTCACGCAGTTCTAAAGTTTATGCAATCAACATAAAGCAGATTTAAACTTAAAAACAATTAAAGCATGCGGTATTATCACAGAAAACTGAATTTCAGCATATAATAGGATCAATCGCAGCAATAGATACTGAAATAAAAACAACAGGCTTGCATCAGATTTTATAAAAGAAAAGGCCTACGGGTGTATGCAAAGGTAACCGACAGACGATAGATGGCAATTATAATAAATGGCAAACGTTATGGCTTCAACTAGCGAAGAAAAGGATGATGACGGCTGCGATGCGGAGCGGAGGCAATGGAAACTAAAGAAAACGAAGCGGATGCGATGGTAAAATAAAGGAAAAGGAAAGATACTGCCTGGGGTTTCCCGCCGTGGGTCGATTGCAAGGATGCGCCGACGATCCTGCACACGGAGCAAGGCCGGACGTCGGGAGAAGCCGGAACCTTCGGAAAACGAAACCCAAAGCCTTCACGAGGCGAAGTCGTGGAATCGGCGAGGGTCGGGGACTCGAGTCTCGCCCGGGAGCACTCACGAAGAGGCACGAAATTCAGCAATTCTTCAAAATCTGAAATCTCCTTCAATCTTCCCCTTTTTGTAGAACTAGGGTTTCTTTTTGGATGGCCAAGATCAAAGGGAAATCAAGGGGGAATGGTGGGGATGCAATGGGCCAAAAAAGGAAAGGAAAAGAGAGAGAAATAAGGGGAAAAGAGAGAGAGAAGTTAGGGGACGGAATAGGGGGCGGATTGGCTCGGTTTCCGCGCGGGCAAGGGACGGAAAAGCCCTAATTGAAGCCCACATAGCCCTAATTGAAGCCCAATTGATGCCACATCATCAAATTTAAGTTATTTTGCTATCTAACCGTCGGTTTCGAGATCTAATCTCGTCCGTCGGTACCCCGCAAACACACGCACCCATAATTTTATTACTATAATGCTGAAACTCACCCGAGAAGACCCGGATTCAATCCGAAAAGCCCTCGAATGAGATCATGGACATCCCCCATGAACTGGGCAAGAACATAAATAAAGCTAAATGCTGACATAAGGCCAAAAACAGGGAAAAACGGCCAAAAACTGAAATAACGTCCTAACAAGTCCCAAACGGATACGAACTGAAGGTGCTGATCAGGTCTTCATCAATCGCTTCCGCTGCGAAAAACTCGTCCTCGAGTTTACGCCGGAAGACATCGCCGGTAGCAGGAGGGAGACCACCACCGTGGGAACGTCGCTGGGCCTGGATCTGATGATGAATTCCCAACAAGTGATGTCTCGGGCAGTCAACAACCTCTGGGCCCCTCGCGAAGAGATTGCTGGCGTCGAGCGAGGGCCAGAAGCTACTGAAGTACGTAAACAGAAGCACACGAGCGGTAGGTGGTCGGTCAGTCCCGACAAAGTCAAAGCGCGTAAGTGGCTCAGCTGTCTGAAACTCCTCAACTGGCTCTGACTGTAGCTGTGGTGGAAGCTCCACGGAAGACGGAGGCTCCATGGGTGTCTCTGCTGTAGGAAGAACTGCAAGTGGAGGTGTCTCCTCTGTAAGCTCTGTGAAAGGTAGGAGAAGCCTCTCCGTAGTCACTACCGGAGGAAGTGGTTCCTCTGTAGGCACTGCTGAAGGTGGAAAGAGCTCCTCTGAAGCCACTGAAGGAGGAGGTGGCACCGCTGTAGGCACTGGAGAAGGCGGAAGGAACTCCTCTGTAGTCGCTGACGGAAGAGGTGGCTCCTCCGTAGGCATTGGCCGAGGAAGCTCCACAGGAGGCGGATGCTTCTCAAGTGGGGCCACTGGTGGAACCGGGTACTCCACAGGAGGTGGAGGCTCTGCTGGAGGTGGTGGCCTGCTGTATCGGGCAAGCCTCTGGTTCTGCTTCTCCCTCCATGCCAACTCATCCTCAATATCATCAAGTAAGAGCTGGGTTTCGATATATCTGATTTTCAAGGTTGGCACTGAAGGACTCCGTAAAACCCATTGAACAAAAGGTTTAGAAGATAGATCCAGGTCATGGGCTTGATCTCGAATCGAAGAGGAGTATCTACGTTCCATCGAAGATCTCGGGAAAAGGGTAGGACATGGCTCAAGAGATTTATATAGCCTGACAAATTGTTTATAGGTGTGGGTATCTAGTGGGTCAAGCGAATAAGGATGGGATCGGACGCGACGATAGGACATGGCGTCAGATACACGATGCAATCCTAACGCTAGACGTAAACCTTACACTAAATGCAAATCAAGCACGCAAGACGATGACCTATGCAAAATCAGCAAAGAAAAGATTAGGGTTTGCTGAAATTCAGCACTCAAAAGAAACCCGAACAGGTTCTTTCGAGCTCTGATACCAACTTGATGCAGGCACCAATAAGGCACACTACAATCCTGAACCCGTTTAGGGTTTTCTTTGGTCAATAACTAGTACTTGATTATCAATATAGCGACGTATAGATCAAAAAGGACAGCAAGCAAAAGCTATCTCACGCAGTTCTAAAGTTTATGCAATCAACATAAAGCAGATTTAAACTTAAAAACAATTAAAGCATGCGGTATTATCACAGAAAACTGAATTTCAGCATATAATAGGATCAATCGCAGCAATAGATACTGAAATAAAAACAACAGGCTTGCATCAGATTTTATAAAAGAAAAGGCCTACGGGTGTATGCAAAGGT
Source organism: Chamaelirium japonicum (assembly GCA_947650365.1). Lineage (NCBI taxonomy): Eukaryota > Viridiplantae > Streptophyta > Magnoliopsida > Liliales > Melanthiaceae > Chamaelirium > Chamaelirium japonicum. Next base: position 1,309,764 of record CANTAL010000060.1, on the reverse strand, counting down.
AACCGACAGACGATAGATGGCAATTATAATAAATGGCAAACGTTATGGCTTCAACTAGCGAAGAAAAGGATGATGACGGCTGCGATGCGGAGCGGAGGCAATGGAAACTAAAGAAAACGAAGCGGATGCGATGGTAAAATAAAGAAAAAGGAAAGATACTGCCTGGGGTTTCCCGCCGTGGGTCGATTGCAAGGATGCGCCGACGATCCTGCACACGGAGCAAGGCCGGACGTCGGGAGAAGCCGGAACCTTCGGAAACGAAACCCAAAGCCTTCACGAGGCGAAGTCGTGGAATCGGCGAGGGTCGGGGACTCGAGTCTCGCCCGGGAGCACTCACGAAGAGGCACGAAATTCAGCAATTCTTCAAAATCTGAAATCTCCTTCAATCTTCCCCTTTTTGTAGAACTAGGGTTTCTTTTTGGATGGCCAAGATCAAAGGGAAATCAAGGGGGAATGGTGGGGATGCAATGGGCCAAAAAAGGAAAGGAAAAGAGAGAGAAATAAGGGGAAAAGAGAGAGAGAAGTTAGGGGACGGAATAGGGGGCGGATTGGCTCGGTTTCCGCGCGGGCAAGGGACGGAAAAGCCCTAATTGAAGCCCACATAGCCCTAATTGAAGCCCAATTGATGCCACATCATCAAATTTAAGTTATTTTGCTATCTAACCGTCGGTTTCGAGATCTAATCTCGTCCGTCGGTACCCCGCAAACACACGCACCCATAATTTTATTACTATAATGCTGAAACTCACCCGAGAAGACCCGGATTCAATCCGAAAAGCCCTCGAATGAGATCATGGACATCCCCCATGAACTGGGCAAGAACATAAATAAAGCTAAATGCTGACATAAGGCCAAAAACAGGGAAAAACGGCCAAAAACTGAAATAACGTCCTAACAAGTCCCAAACGGATACGAACTGAAGGTGCTGATCAGGTCTTCATCATCAAGTGGGGCTTGGCCTGCAAATCTAGAGATCAAGGGGGTCTGGGCATTATGAACCTAAAGGACTTCAATAAAACGCTCTTGGGCAAATGGTGGTGATGGCTGCAGAACGATCAGAGAGACCACTGGTCACATATCGTTCGAGATCGTTATTTCCGGCGCTTCTCCCCTCTCCAATCGAGGAGCAGGTGTTCTGGCAAGATCTACCCTTTCTGGAAGGGTGTTTACAAAATTGGGTCTTCTTTCAAATGCATAACGCGGCTGATCCTAGGGAATGGATGTCATATCAAGTTTTGGACTGATCAATGGGTTGACGATATTAATCTGGCTACTCTTTTTTCGGATCTTTACGACCTAGCTTGGGACAAAATGCATCTGCCCATTCCCAAACTTCTCAGGGTAGGTACTCTTGGTTTGTTAGATTCAGAAGGATTATCCCTTCGGGTTTGCAGAGCCAACTTAATAATCTTTACTACATCTTAGCTTCTTTTTCCCCTGGTTCTTTAGAGATTCCTCTTCTTGGAAATGGGAGGCATCCGGTGTCTTTCAGTCCGATCGTTTTACCGGTTTTTCAATGCAGGAGGGATCATCTGCCCAATCGCGAAGCATCTTTGGAAATCCCCGGCACCCCTTAAGATCAGAATTTTCATGTGGTTGGCAATTAAGGAGAAACTGCTCACCAGAGTCGATCTTCGCCAACGCCATAACCCTAATGTCTCGGATATCTCCTGCGCTCTGTGTCACTCTCATTAAGAAGATGTTGATCACTTATTCCTTCGTTGCCCATTCTCGAAGAAGTTATGGCGGATGTTGAAGCACAAATTTCATATCAAGGGTCATCCAGGATCCATGCGCTCCCTCTGGACTTTGTGGCGATCAAGACGCATCGAACGGACTTTGAGGCGGACGTGGGACCTGCTGATCACTAGGCTATGCTGGTGCATTTGGCGGGAGCGTAACTCGAGAATCTTCTCAGGCAAGGAACTTCCTATTGCAACCATCTGGTCGAATTTTATGGGGATGATTCACAACTGGTCATCTGGTTTCTCTCTCAAGGACTCCGAGGAGATAAGCTCTTTCCTTTGTAATTTGTAACCTTTTCCTTTATTAATAATATAGCTTGGGGTATGGCTTACCCCATCCTCTCCCCCTTGGTGAGGATTTTCTCAAAAAAAAAAAAAAAATTTGTTGTTAATCTAATGTAACTTTCTTCTTCTCAAGCTTGCCAAATCACTCTAGCGATGAACTTTCCCTTTTGATGTGTGCGGTCGAAGCCAATTCATCCGTCATTCTTGACTAAAAGGGAGCATAAAGGCATAGTGAAGCCTCTTCATTTTTATTGGGCTTGGTTTCTGGTTTGAAGCACTATGCCACTTCCTAGTGTCGGATAAAGAGAACTAGGCTCTATTGGAGAAAGATTGAGTCGTTCCTAGTTTCCTTAGTATCCAGAGAGAATGTTGTAAAGAAAATTTTATAGAGGTGTTACACAGAGTGTTGAAGACATAGATTGATGTTGAAAGAAAATATGCTGTAGAGAGTGCTGCATAGAGAGAACGTAAATGTATTAGAGAGAAAATATATGTTGTAGAAAGAGAATAAATTTTATAGAGAACGATACGAAGGGTATATGTTGTAGAGAAAGAATAAAGTGTAGAGAGATTGTTGCAGAGAAAGCATAGGTATGGAATGGTTCGTTGAAGAGAGAAGTACAAATGTAAGGAATCTTTGATAAATATAGAAGTTACTTTTAATAGGATTTACATCCTGAGGGGTTACTTCTGTTGAAAAGGGCATTAGCAAAAGAAACTTTTCCGTCTTCGAAGTGATTGTATTTTCAGTTCGTGTAAACAATAGAAGTTACTTCTATTTTTTTTTAAAAAAAGGTAGAATGACAAAAAAGCACACATATATAGTCATGCCTCAATGTCATTCAAACTCCATATTCCAACAATCCAACACTTACGCAAAATCATGCATTAGAAAATAAAAAAAGCAAATAAAAGTCTACAATGACCCTAGCAACAGTACACCAAGTAAAACAAAATCATATAACGATTGACACATTAAAATGCCAGGACAAAACTAATCAGTGCATTCATTATATTGATATGCAAAATGTGTTGGTTGAATAGATGAACCTTCCAGTGCATCTCAAATGTCCATCAGCCATAATTGCTATCCGATCACCTAGAACATCGGCTTCATCCATGGAATGTGTTGTCAATAATATTATTCTGCCCTTCTTGATCTTCTTTATCAATTGCCATGTTGAACGCATTGAGTATGGATCCATACCACTTGTCGGTTCATCAAGAATTACAACCTGTGTATGGAGAACAGAATTTAACTTTGACATATAACAAGGAGAAAGAAACATATACAACCTTTTCCACACCTTGCTATTTCCAATTAGAGCAATTCCAAGTGATAATTTCCTTTTCATCCCTCCAGAAAGAGCACCAACCATAGTGTTAACCTTATCCGCCAAACCAACCTGATTTCCACATAATCATCAGTTAAGAAAATCCCCTATGTTAGCTTGTTTAAAAAAATTATATGAAGACTCGTAAGTAGGGATGGCAGTGTCTTGGGTTTTGGACAGGCGGCCCTATCCCGAGCTTGCTCCATTAAGGAATACCTTATCCCAAACCCTTATCAGTTTTGGAGAGAAAATCTCAAACCCGTCCCATTTATAATAACGAACACCCAAACACGTCCCATCCCAATAATATTTTGACGGGGTGAATCAAAGCCAGTTGGATTGGGTTTGAAATAAAAGAGAAATACAAAACATAGTATGAATTGAATTCATTTCAACTAAAAAATAGGGTAATTCCACACTTCGCTTAAACAATATATTCATGGAAAGAAACTTTTGGACTATTTCAAGTGCAACTAATGTTAATTGATATTTGTATATGTTAATGTACATATAGATGGGTCGGGTTTACTGTACAGTCGGGTCGGATTGTATAGTGATACATGTACATATATTGGGCTTGAGTCCCTTAATGGAATGCATTCTATTCCTCTCCAAACCCTAGCCGTCATCTCCTAACATGGTATCAGAGCTCTAGGGTTCTCCCGCGCGGCGACGACGACGACGGTCCTCCCCCCTCCGGTCTCCCTCCTCCACCGGCCCACCCCGTCCGATCTCTCTCCTCCACCGGCCCCCCTTTCCGCCGCCCGATAGCCCCCCTACAGCCGCCGCCCGACCTCCCTCCTCCACCGGCCCCCATTTCCGCCGCCCAATCTCCCTCCTCCACCGCCCCCCCCCCCCCCCTTCCGCTACCCCCCCAACCCCCTTCTGCCACCCGACTGCCCCCGGCCCCCCCCTTCCGCCACCCGACAGCCGCCGACCCCCCCCTCCTCCACCCCCCGACCCCCTTCTGCCACCCGACTGCCCCCGGTCCCCCCCTCCTCCACCCCCGACCCCCCGACCATCCTGCCGGCCCCCCTCCTCCACCCGCCCTCCCCCCCCGGCCCCCTCCTCCGCCCTACAGCCCCCCGCCGGCCTCCCCCTCCTCCACCCGATCACCCCCCCGACCCCCCTCCTCCACCCGATCACCCCCCGACCCCCCTCCTCCACCCGATCGGCCCCCCCCACCCCTTACCTTAGCCCACCCGCCCCCTCCCCTGCACCCCCGCCAGCTCCTGCACCCCCTGAAGCCCCACCGCCCCACCTTCTCCTCTGTACCGAACTGCCCGTCTCCTCTGTACGGACTGCCTCAGACCTACCTTGTGCCGGATCGCCCCCGTACTTCAGGGATATGGCTTCCTACAGCATTTCTCGGCTCCCATACTGCCTGCACACCGTCGCTGATCGTCGAGTCCCTCCGTCTCCTCGTTTTGATGGTATTCTCGAGCCACGTCCCTCCACCACATCAGTTGACTGTGGACTTCGTCAGGGTCTCCTCCGCGATGATGGCGAGACTGCTGCTGATGCTGATCTCCCTACTCCAGCACCGCCTGCCACCTCTCCTGCTCCATCTCGGTCTTACTCCGACCGCCTCTAGCGCTTTGAGGAGTTACTGTTGCAATACCTCGCCTCCACCAGCTCTTCGACAGATCACGGTCTCTCTGCCACTCCAAGTACTTCTGCTCAGTCTCGGTCTTACTCCGACTGCCTCCAGCGCTTTGAGGAATTACTGCTTCGGTACCTCGCCTCCACCAGCTCTTCGACAGCTCACAGTCTCTCTGCCACTCCAGGTACTACTGCTCCATGGATCTTCGACTCGGGTACCTCCTGTCACCTCACCTTTGACTCCACTGTCCTCACTGACTGTTCTCCCACTACCACCCACCAGGAGGTTCGCACTGCGGATGGGACTCTCGTCCCTATTCCGCAATGTGGATCCGTCACTACTACCTCGGACCCTTCTGGTCGCTTGACCCTACCCCATGTCCACCATGCCCCCCGTCTTAACATTAATCCGATCTCTATCAGTTCTCTTTGCGACTCTGGCCTGACTGTCACTTTCACCCCTTCTGTTTGTGTTGTGCAGGATTCGCGGACGGGTCAGAGGATTGGGCTGGGCCGTAGAGCAGGACTTTACCAGCTGGACCATCTCCATGTGTCTTCCGTTCCTGTTGCGTCGGTCATGTCTGTTACCTCCGATGCCGACCTGTGGCACAGAAGGTTAGGTCATATATCGAGTGATCGACTCAAAAGCGTATTCCGTTCGGGCGCTTTGGGTCGAGCATCCTTCTCCCCTCTCTCTGTTTGTACGGGTTGTAGACTAGCAAAGCATCTAGCTCTTCCATTCTCTGCTAGTGCTTCCCAATCTGATGCTTTATTTGATTTAGTACATTCGAACATTTGGGGTCCTGCACCTGTTGCATCCATTTCGGGTTACATGTACTATGTGTGTTTTATCGATGACTACTCTAGGTGCACCTGGGTTTATCTTATGCGTCATCGGTCTGAAGTCCCTCACATCTTTAGGAGATTCACCACTATGATACACACTCAGTATGGTCGGCGCATTAAGACCTTTCGGTCTGATTGTGCCAAGGAGTATCTCTCCTCCGAGATGCATGAGATTCTTCAATCTCACGGCACTCTTCACCAGCAGTCCTGTCCCCACACCCATGAGCAGAACGGCGTTGCCGAACACAAGCATCGTCATGTCCTTGAGACCGCACGAGCCTTGCTCCTCTCTGCGTCTGTTCCTCACTCTTACTGGGCTGAAGCTGTCATGACGGCTGTCCACCTCATCAATATCACTCCGTCATCTGCTCTGTCCGGTGCCACCCCATATGAGCGCCTCCACTCCAGCCCACCTGACTACTCTCTTCTTCGCACGGTTCTTTTACTACCACGACTTTATTGTCGCTTGACCCCGTGTTTTCATTATAATCATCATTCTCACACGTTTGGTTGCACGTGCTTCGTTCTTCTTTCTCCCCATAAGCGCACCAAACTCTCTGCGAGATCTGTTCTGTGTGTTCACTTAGGGCTCAGTCGGGAGCACAAGGGGTATCGTTGTTACGATCCCTTGGCTCGCCGGATCCGTGTCTCCCGTCACGTTTCCTTTGTTGAGAATGTCCCGTACTTTTTCCCTGAGTCTCGGGATATTTCCTTGCCTCCTGCGTCACCCTCCTCGCCTTCATCACCTCTCCACATCCCCGTTCTACCCCCGTTTTCTATTGCCCCACCCACGCCTACCCCACTTCCATCTTCCCCGCCACCTCTACCACCACCACCACCTCCTCAGTCTCCCTCACCACCACCACCTCCACCACCACCACCACCTCCTCAGTCTTCCTCGCCACCTCCACCACCACCCGTTACTCGTGTCTATATACATCGGTCTGCAGCTCCTCCTCCAGAGTCGGTTCACACTGGTACTCCCTCGCCTGATGCTGTTGCCCCCTCCTTCCCGGTCGTGGATCCTGCTCCTGTTCGGCGCTACCCGGCGCGTGAACATCACCCTCCTGACAGATATGACTACTCTCCGGACAGGTTTGGCTACTCTGCCTTTACCTCTGACTCTCCTGACTCCTCTGGCTACTCTGCCATTGCCTCCTATTCTCCAGCTTATCAGGCTTTTCTTACCGCACTTCACACCCACCGGGAGCTCCAGTCGTACCGTGAGGCAGCTTTACACCCAGAGTGGCAGCAGACCATGTCAGTTGAGCTTGAGGCTTTTCAGCGGACCCAGACATGGGATTTGGTGCCTTGTCCCTCAGGTGTGGTGCCTGTTAGTTGCAAGTGGATATTCAAGGTCAAGACTCGACCTGACGGATCCATTGAGCGGCACAAGGCCCGCCTCGTTGCTCGTGGCTTCTCCCAGGAGTATGGGATTGATTACGAGGAGACGTTTGCTCCAGTTGCTCGGATGACTACTGTACGCACCCTCTTAGCTGTGGCAGCTGCTCGAGGGTGGCCTCTTCATCAGATGGATGTCACCAATGCGTTTCTCCACGGTGATCTCTCCGAGGAAGTCTACATGGCTCCTCCTCTGGGCATTTCAGTTCCTCCAGGGCACGTGTGTCGTTTGCGCCGAGCCATCTATGGGCTCAAGCAGGCCCCTCGTGCCTGGTTTGAGCGATTTCGCAGTGCAGTTCTGGCTGCCGGGTTTATTGAGCGTCACTCCGACTATGCCTTATTCACTCGCTCCTCCAGTCAGGGCATTGCAGTTCTTCTCCTCTATGTGGATGATATGATCATCACTGGGGATGACAGTGCCACCATCGCCTCTCTCCAGCGGCACCTCCAGAGTCAGTTTGAGATGAAAGATCTGGGCTCTCTCCGCTACTTTTTGGGCCTTGAGATTGCCCGGTCAGCTCGTGGTCTGTTGGTCTCCCAGCAGAAGTACATCTCCGACATCTTTGCTGATGCTGCTCTTACTGACACACGCAGTGCTGATACACCCATGGAGCTCAATTTGAAGCTTCTCGCTACAGATGGTGAGCCGCTCCCGGATGTCTCCCGCTACCAGAGGCTGGTTGGGATGCTCGTCTATCTCACCATGACCCGGCCAGACATTGCCCATGCTGTTGGCATTGTCAGTCAGTTTGTTCAGGCTCCACGGTCAATACACTATGCAGCTGTTCTTCGGATTATCCGCTACCTCCGGGGCACCATCACCCGTTCACTACTGTTTCCCTCCACCTCTCCGTTGGTGCTGCGTGCCTACTCCGATGCAGATTGGGCAGGAGATGCAGCCACTCGTCGATCTACTACAGGATACTGTGTATTTCTGGGTGATTCACTGATTTCGTGGCGCAGCAAGAAGCAGGAGTCTGTTGCTCGCTCCAGCACTGAAGCCGAATACCGGGCTATGGCTTCCACCACCGCCGAGATTGTCTGGCTTCGCCGCCTTCTGCTCGACTTGGGAGTGGTGATATCCGGGCCCACCCCTTTCTTCTGTGACAACCGGAGTGCTATTAAGATTGCTAGCAACCCGGTCTTCCATGAGCGAACAAAACATATTGAAGTTGATTGTCATTATGTTCGCCAGGCGTTTCTCGACCACACCATCTCCCTGCCATACATTTCATCATCGGAGCAGACTGCTGATTTTCTGACGAAGCCCCTAACGATTGCTCGCTTCCGGCATTTTCTAGGCAAACTCTCGGTTCATGATCCACCGTGAGTTTGAGGGGGAGTGTTAATGTACATATACATGGGTCGGGTTTACTGTACAGTCGGGTCGGATTGTATAGTGATACATGTACATATATTGGGCTTGAGTCCCTCAATGGAGTGCATTCTATTCCTCTCCAAACCCTAGCCGTCATCTCCTAACAGTATACATAATCGGGTCGGGTTAGGGGCGGGGTAGGCTAAACCCGACCCCATCCCAAACCCAATCTGGTTTTTTCAAACAATCTCAAACCCATTTAACTCCATTCCAACCCCATCCCAATAGGATCGGGTCAGGCAACTCGCTAAACCCATTTAATTGCCATCTCTACTCATAAGTATTATTATTCCATCCATCACCATGTAAGTCTTATCCCATCAAGATGGGGTGACTATAGGGAAGATTGACAGGATTTTTTCAACTAGATGACAACCTAACATTAACCCTTTAAGATTGGTGCTGAAAATCTGACACAAACAACTTGGCAAGAGACACGTATGCAAAAAGAACATATCCAATTGGTGGGTAGGAGTCCTACCTTGTGAGTTAAGCAGATTACGTTTATGAAACCAGGGACCAGTAAGTACTATTGTTTCCACCCTAATTTAATGATGTGAGCTGACACTGACATTACTGTTACCTGTCCCCACCACGCAAACACCAAATAGATAAGATAAAATTTGTTGATTATGAAAAAAAATTATTTCCCCCACTTGATACTTGCAGAAAATTGCTATGACAAATCTATTAGCAAAAGAATGGCCAAATGGAAATGTTATTGAAAAAGAAATGTGAGACCTTATTGTTTTGGGAAAATTACACACTGCCCCTAGTAGTTTCACCAGAAATCACTTAAGCCCCTTGAAGTTTTTTTGTGTGAAACCAGCCCCTATAGTTTCACAAAAAACAAAAGAGTTCAAGTAATTTTTTTGGCTGTTGGAAAATGTTGAGATTACGAGCGTTGAGAGGCATCCTACGACCGTTATAGTTCTTTCTGGTCTGTAGAGACCATGGAGAATGTTGCCGTTGTCGTTGATTCCCCAGCCATTCCTTGTTCTGCAACTCTGACTCTAGTGGTCACTCCGGTTTCCAGAGCTTTAGGGGTTGGCCGAGCCCATCCTACCTACTCTGAGGCACTTAGGCGGGCTCCTCGACCACCGAGTTCTATCGGTGATGCTCTTTCGGATGTACGATTGCTTTCTCATTAGGAGTAGTTGAGTCTTTAGTTGTGATACTTGAACTCTAAACATATGGGTGACCTTTGTCTTGTCTTTAGTTGTCTCTCATTAGCACCGTAACACCAATATTTTGGAATGGTAAACCGAAAGTGTTGCTGATGAATTCAAGTCTTATTTACAGTTTTGATGTGATAGCAAGTTAATAGAAGAACCCACAAAGCAAGTCAAGTACCATACCAAGTAGCAATACACATACATTTACACTTAACATTCAGCTGAGATTGCCACTAAAATTTCCATTTTAAAACTTAAAACAAGCTTAAATTTTAAAAGAAAGTTTGAAGCATTTTACAAGAAGGTTAAGGCAATAAAAAATGCAAGTCGCCTAATAAACGATGAGCAAAGGGAGAACACTTGGTTTGTAATAAAGACATCAACATTCACAAAGCTAACATCCAAGTAAAATGTAAGGAAAAATATAAAAAGAAATTTCCCAGATGAACTTAAAGTATAAATTCTTAGAAATATTAAGCAAAGACACTCACTTGACTAATCATTTCAGTCACATTCCCTTCCAAGACATCTTCATCGACACCTTTTAAAACAGCAAATATTTCTAAATGTTCCTTGACCTGGATAGAATAGAATAAAGAAATAATAACAACAGATCACCACATTGGAAAGTGCAATGAAAATGGGAACATAAAAAATAGATTGGGCCAACATTGACTCGATATTGATGTAGGCAAGGAAGGTTTGCATGACAAATATGAGCCTCTTGTATTTCTTTTAGGCAACTATGAGACACTCTTTATCAATATAGTGCAGAAAATACAGGAAAGAAAGAAAACAAATTTATTTTCACAATAATATCAAGGATACACAAGCCTATACTAACATATAGATGGATCTGTATTTAGAACATTAATCATATCATGAAAAACTACATTCCTACTCATAATATAAGGAAGGGCAGCAGCAGATTTTATATTTAGAGGCCAACCATGTCAGAATTTAATATAAAATCATGGCGTAACAAGATAGCAAAGGACCCCAACGATTGTAGATCGTTAACCAGGCACTATACGGGGGCCATGGGATCGAAAGAGGGACGTCTATGGACGGACATGCGGTAAAGATGGATGATTATGGATAATATAAAGAAAAGAAAACAAAGACGTAGCCGGGAAAGAGATCACCGCAAATGCAATGAGTCAAAACCGAGTCCGGTCGACACGAATACGCGATCGCCAAAAACCTTCAGAGTTATGAACCAAAACTCTTCTTTAGGCATCTCAAAGCGAATCAAGAGACTTCTAGAGGTAAAGTCGAGGAATGAGGAGGGTAACAGTCGTCGTCTTATAGTGTTTCACTCAAGAAGAGGAATCAATAACCACCAAAATATGATTTCTTTCTTCTAATCCTTCTTTTTATATGTGGAGGGTTTCCAACAGAAGGCTAGGTTGCAAGTAAAAGGAAGAATCAAGGGCGCAGATCACATGATCAAAGAAGAAAGGCGATAGAAATGAGAAGAGACAAAGAACAAACTTGAGAGAGGGGCATTCTTTTCGCATGAAAAAGAGGAAGAGGAGGGGGGGGGGGGGGGGGGAATCCGTACGGTTAGGAAGAGACTAGGGATCCCGGCAACTACCACCACGCCCAGCTAGGTTCCCTCCTTCAATATTTGCCAAAACCTTCCCAATGAATAGCACTCCAAGATTGCGAAGAATAAAGAAAATCCTCCTCACAAACTGCTACTAAATTCGAATTTCAAACCTCAATGTGCGAACTTGAATGGCAAGTTGCGTTGTCACCATAATCGTGGTAAAAGTTTTATCTCCGTAATCAAAGTTGTTACTTCAAGATCGGTCCAAGATAAGCCTTTTAATTGGGGATCCTCTTGGCAAACCATGGTTCAAACAAGCCGGCTGAGCTGGGGGCACTGCAGGGTTGGCCTGGCCAGAGGAGCGAGAGTAATGGGAGGACTGAGAGGAGTGTGGGGAGGCCCTAAAGGAAGAAGGGTTAAAAGTGTCCTCGACCCTGACTCCAAGTTGGAAAAAACGTATCACCAAAAAGAGCATCTAAGACCGCCGGGATAGAGGAAGGGTTATGAGTCCTAAAACTCGCAGCAGCCTTCTGAAAAACGACAATAGAGAAGAGGTTGTTATCAACGGAGGACATTTCTGTAGGCCGATATGGCAAAATATAAAAAAGAGACATTCCAATAAGTGATCGGAATGCCAGAGTAAAGAAACAGACTTCAGTAAACACTTGAGACCCTACTGCTATGTGAGTAGGGGTCCAAGCATTGAAAGCGATCGAGTAGTGAGCGAAAACGAAATGAACATGGTTGGCTGCCAAGTGCACCGCGTACTCCATCGGGAACTCCACCAGGAACTCACTCGGAGAGAAGATCCAAGAAGGCCAATCCCATACCTACTCCCAGGATTGCTTTATCGTCAAGGAGAGTTCTGGAGGGAAAGACTCCCTTCCAAAAACTCTCGCAATAGCACAAAGCTGGAGCCCATCTGAGATAGCATATGTATCAAACGATGTAAGAATGGAGACAAAATATGGAGGGTATACGAGAGGTGGGGAAGGGGGGTGGAAGGCTGATTGACTGACCGATGATGGAACGGGTATTACCCTCAACCGGTTGTGTTCAGAGTCTTTAGACAAATGGCCTAGCTCTTTGCAGGCCTAACACACCATCGCGTTATGATAGTTTGACTTCCGATGACCCACCTCGTCGTACAGAAACAAGCTTTCTTTCTGAACGGCCGTCGATAATGGAAAGAATCTATGTCGCTCTTCGTTTGAACTAACTGCACCTATGTCTACATCCCTTTAACCGCACAGTTAGCCCAAGAGTCATGATGACCACCATCGGAAAACATTGTAGACAACGAAAACAAGATCGGGTCGCCATCGATCAATCTGCGAATTGGCTTGAATTCCAAAAGATAGAGCCCAATCTAGCCCATAACTTTTTAAAACAAAAAGAAAAGAGATAAAGGTCAAATTCCCAAATAAAAGAAGGGGATATACCCCAAGTAGTTATGGGGAGAGATAATCAAGCGATTCAAAAGATCCAACCATATCTCTCCCATCCCCTCCCCTTCACCTATAAATAGAGGGGCAGGGGGGAAGGCTCAAGAGGTCGACGAAGAAGAAAGAAGAGGAGGCTCTGCAAAGAAGGAGGCTCCAACGCTCAACGACCGAAGGCTTCACGAGACACGGGCAAGCACATCCCATGGGAATAGCTAAGTCAACAAAGTCCTCATCAACGTAAAGTATTGCACTTGAAGATCAAGGTTTCACTCCATCTGCAAAGAAGAAAGCTTGGAGGAGGCTCGAAGCCGGCTCTACACCCGTCGTCTTCAACACCAAAGAAAATTTCGACTTCGTCCACAAAGAAGAAAGCTGAGAAGAAGGCCAAAGTCGGCCTACACCCGTCGTCTTCAACACCGAAGAGAGCTTCAACTCCGTCCACGAAGAAGAAAGCTTCGAGAAGAAGGCCAAAGCTGGCGCTACACCCATTGTTTTCAACACCAAAAAAAAGCTTCGACTCCGACTATGAAGAAGAAGGCCAAAGCCAACGCTACAATCGTCGCCATCGTCACCCAAAGCGAAGATCAAGCAAAAGCCAAAGCAAAGCCCATGCCAAAACAACACAAACGCCAAAGCCGACGAACTACAAAGGACCATGAGCAAAGCAACGCATGTTCTCTCCAACACAGCACAAACTAGAAAGAATTGAAGAACCGCAAGCCTCTCTCCATTTACGTCCAAGCGCAAGTGCCAAAGTAAACCCAACGTCAAAGCCACGCCAAAGCCAGATACCGAAAGCAAGATCGATTTCGAAGATCGACGATCAAGGACACCGAGGTCGAGCAAGAGCCGAGAAAGACACAAAGACCGAGGAACAATGCCAATGCCCCCTATCCGACAGACGCTCGAAGCATGGAAAGGACAAAAAAAACAGCTGACATTTCTTTGCCTCTGCAAAAAACCTGAACTCCTGTAAAGACCTCTGTCTTGGGCAACCCCTCCGAAGTCTCGCACGAAGATCCATGGAGACGGGAATCAAATAGACCCTCCAAATGATCTCTCCCACAATCGCCTGATAACATTTTCACCACTCCGACTCACCACCCCCAACACCCGAAAGTGGCTGTAATCTCATGAGCAATAAAGATGAATCATCCTTTTGCGCCCACAAACATAACTGGTTTGGAGCCGCCATTAAGCCCATTATTCTAACTCGCATTCCCAAATACCCAATTTATTGCTTATCTTGATCGTCGGGCTGATGGGGCACACTATAGGAGACACACTATAGGAGAAAATTATCTTGGCAAGATTCTGAATAGTCACCGAAGGGACACACCTCCATCTCCTATTATGAATAGCATTATTGAAGATGTGATGGGGGAATGGATCCCTTTGTACTCCAAAGTAGAGGAAACGCCACCTACGGGATGATGATGCCATGAGCCATCATGTCCATGTCCTAGAAAGCTAGCGAGAGAGAAAGAGAGAGAGAGTGGAACCCCCAGTCACTATGACATGGCCATGTCTTTCCTTATTTCTTGGATAGACATCTTTCCCACTTATAGGACAAGCAATTGCTAATGCCAATGAATTCCTTTAAAACATCAATATTGTTCAACGAAAAATGCTTGAGAAACTAACGGAAAGCAACGCCAGCATCGCAAGGTACAACAAGCGGGCAGATTTATACAAGCACGACCAGGGCTTTCAGACTGGGTACTGGGCCCTTGCCTTTCTTTGCAAACAGAGGTTTCCCAACGATTCTTATGAGAAGCTAAGCTAGAGGAAGTTTGGACCTTACATCATTCTTTGTGCATTAAGACCCAATGCTTACCTCATGAACTTGCGAAACGACATCGATCTTCAATGTTTCAGAGTAGTTCCCATTATATGGAGATTGGCCAAACACGTCTATTGTGCAAGCATGTCGTTTTCAGATGCCCACATGGATGACACAAAGCAAATTCAGGAGATCATGGACATTCGAGATCTAACCACCTGTCGTGGTGTGTTTCGACGGTTCTTGGTTCGTTGGGTAGACAAACTACTTTTTGATTGCACCTGGAATGATGAGAGACAGCTAAGGAGATAGCAGACCTTTTGAAGCAATTTGGCAACCACTCAACGGAGTGGAATTATTCTGAGGCCTGAGGAGTTGACGCAACCTGATCTGCAACACCAGATCTACATTGACATATTTTATTTAATTTGCCGAACAATATTTATAGTGGTCTATTTCAGGTTTTAGACCATTTTTATATTGTTTTGGCTATTTTCTGCATTATCATTATTTTATAATATTGCCTAAATTGGGGGATATGCGCAATCGTATTCGGGTTGCTTTCAGATCATTCTAGGTGGATTAAGAGACATTTTTAGCTTTATTTATTAATAAATATGGGCTAACAAGTTTCTGTAGGGCATAGATGATCGACATTAAAACTTGATCCGACGATTAGATGAGTACAACTTAAAGTGCTTGATGACATAGCACTTAATGGGCTCTAATGATTAGGCTATTGTGATTTCCACGGGCCATGAGAGGGACAAATCCCTTCACACATACCTTTATCTCCTATTCGTACTTTGTACAAACCTGTCTCCCCCCCCCTCTCGTTTCCTGTTAAACACCCCTCATTCACCTCATCTTTCTCTGTCTGATCCGTCCTCTTCCACCCTCAAGTTCTTTCTCTTTCTTTCCTTATTCACTACTTAAATCTCAGCCTATGATTCCCTTATTTCCTTCGGTCTAAACCCTCAGTTGCAATCAAGGTACAAAATCTCGCGATATTTTGCGAAATATCGCGAAATATTTCGGTTTTCCTAGACCTCGACACGAAATGTCTACTGCGATATCAAACGAAATAGAAATCACGATAATATCGCGATATTTCGCACGATATATTTGTCGGCACGAAATATCGCGATATTTCGTGGAAATTTCGAGATATTTCGGGAAATTTCGAGATATTTCGGGTTTTTGGCACCGAAATATTGGGACTGACTGGTTATAAAAGGGGACTGGGGGTTTCGGTTTTAGCATCAAAAAAATCAAAAACCAAGTGAATCAAAAAGTAGGTTTTCAGTTTTAGTAGGAGAAAACAGTTTTTTCGGTTTTTCATAAAATTTGTATGTTGAGAAAAGTGGTTAAATCAACTCATTTTTAGCTCAAAAAATTACACAAGATGTAGAACTACAAGTACATCTAGAAAACCATGGTCCGTCAAAGAAAATTTTGAATGTATAAAAACTTTTCTTTATAAAAACTCTTTTTTTCAGACTTAGTAAAAAAATAGTGTTTTGTATTTCAGCATAATTTTTGCACGATTTCAAACTTGCACAACTTTCTTGTTTTAAGTCCATTTTCAAAATCGTTTGAAGCATTAATTTAACAATCAACTAATCTTTATTTTGGAAATATTTTTCTCCACAAAAAAGATTAAAAACTAGGAAGCACCGATACGGATACGGGGATACGGATACAGTAAAACGGATACGGGGATACGTAGATTTTAATAAAACTAGGATACGCGGTACGGCGGGGATACGTTTGTAATTTAATATATATATATATATAATATTAATAATTAAATATAATAATTTTTGTGCTAGAATATAAATAGTAAATAGTTTGAAAACAATTGTACCTTCAATCCGTCCAACAGAAGAACAACAATGTGGATTTCAGCCAAATTGTTAGGGTTTCGGCCGAAACCGTCAAGGTTTCGGTGGCTGAAACCCTAACAATCCGAGCGAATCTCACTCGAGGCTTTGGATTTTTAAAAAAACCCTTCGATCATGCCTTCAATCATGTGATTTGAAAAAAAAAACAGAAAAAGTAACCGTGCCTTCAGTCCGTCCAGCAGAAGACCGACAATGTGGGTTTCAGCCTAATTGTTAGGGTTTCGGCCGAAACCCTAACAATCCGAGCGAAACTCACTCGAGGCTTTGGATTTAAAAAAAAACTTCGATCATGCCTTCAATAATGTGATTTGAAAAAAAAAACCCAGAAAAGCAACTTTGCCCTTCAATCTGTCCAGCAGACGACCGGAAAGGTGGGTCTCGGCCGAAATCGGCAAGGTTCGGTGGCCGAAACCCTAATAAACCGAGCGAAACTCAGTCCGTCCAGCAAAAAAGAAGAAGAAAATGAGAAGAGGAGAAGAAAAAAAAAAACCTGAGCACTGGTCGTCGTTGCCTGGTCAGTGTGGTCGCCGCCTCGTCGTCGTCACCTGGTTGGTGTGGTCGTCGCCTCGTCGTTGCCTGGTCGCTCCCAGGCTTTGGATTTAAAAAAAAACTTCGATCATGCCTTCAATAATGTGATTTGAAAAAAAAAACCCAGAAAAGCAACTTTGCCCTTCAATCTGTCCAGCAGACGACCGGAAAGGTGGGTCTCGGCCGAAATCGGCAAGGTTCGGTGGCCGAAACCCTAATAAACCGAGCGAAACTCAGTCCGTCCAGCAAAAAAGAAGAAGAAAATGAGAAGAGGAGAAGAAAAAAAAAAACCTGAGCACTGGTCGTCGTTGCCTGGTCAGTGTGGTCGCCGCCTCGTCGTCGTCACCTGGTTGGTGTGGTCGTCGCCTCGTCGTTGCCTGGTCGCTCCCCCTCTCTCGCTCTCTAACAAGGTCGGCCATGAGATCTCAGTCTGAGCGATATGAGGTTAAGTTATAACCTAAAAAAAATCACAGCCGTCTGTTACACCAGTTGACGTGGCATCCAATTAGTGTGATTCACCAGATGGGTTTGACCCATTATCACTTACACCCCCTCATGTTTAAAACCCTACAAATCCCCCCCTTTATTTTGAAAAACACACCATTTGCACCCCCTCCTGGTTCTGTTTTGAGTTTTCAAACTATAGGGGGTGTAAGTGATCATCGGTCATAATACAGGGGGTCTATATGTAATTTACCCTATATAATATATATGTATAATATTATATATTTAGACCCAATACGTATCCCCGACGTATTGGGTCGTATCCCCGACGTATCGAGCCGTATCCCCGGCGTATCGGGCCGTATCCCCGACGTATCGAGCCGTATCCCCGGAGTATCGGGCCGTATCCCCGACGTATCGGGCCCGTATCCCCGACGTATCGGGCCCGTATCCCCGCCGTATCGGATTTTTTTTTTTGTTTTTTTTAATTCCAATACTTCGTAGCCGTATCGGATACGTATCCCGCCGTATCGGAGTATCGGGAAGTATCCGATACGGGTACGGCACCTGTTTTGAAGTATCGGTGTATCCCAGATTAAAAACCATTTTAAAAACATAGATCAAAACAGGACCAAACAAGACTGCACAAGACTCACAGACTCAAATGCAGAATACATGCTTTGTGATGCTCTACACCCGTAGATAGGGTATAAATATTATCTGAGTGTTCTAAAACGTGTATCTATACTTAGTTTATGAATATCAAGAGTTTCATTCAAAAATTCCATTAAAAAATCAATATTTCCACCATTTCCATCAAATCACAATATTTCCACACTGTCGAAATATTTCCACGAAATATTTCCATTTTCCAGGAGGTCGAAATATTGACCGAAATGGAAATTTTGAACCTTGGTTGCAATCCCTAAACTTATAATAAAAAATAAAAAGAATGCTCATATCTAATTTGTTTGAGAAGATATTCTTTTGGGAGAGACTCGTGACCCCGATCGTCAACTTTCTCGCCTTCGTATCGAGAAGGCCTCGACTTCACAATTCTGAAGGATCCAACACATCTCAATGTTCGACCTTGCTCCATGAGAAGGATCTTTGGCACATCCTTGCTTTTTCCACGGTGAAGTCCTTCAGGCGCTATCTATCTCGCCTTTTTCTTTATTTGTTTTTCCCACATCATCTTCATCACCATCCCTTCATCTGTTTTTTCATCTGGATCTCACAATCGTCATTATTCAATGTCTGATGCTCATAAAGTGTCTGGATCATTGCTCATAATTGATCCGACTATCGTGCGCATAATTGATCCAACTATCACATATTAGCTTCTTAAACTGAAAATATGTTGATGTTATGGTTAGTATTTTATACTGAATTCTTCTTTTGTGGTAGATTTATGTCTCTAATTGTTATATACCTGTATCCTGAACTGGGCTTAATATTGCTTGCATATATCTTATGGATCTACGCTTTGTAACAATTATTTGCTATCTTTGTTATGTTTATCGTGCTATATTGAAAATTATATCTAGTTTGTTGAGAAAACAGGTGTCGATAGTTTTAGAATTGTAGTAAACATAATATATGCTTGCATCAACATAAGAAGGATGTGTGAATCAAATCTTTCATAGACAACGTGGTCAAATCGTCCAGGCAATGTGTATGCGACCAGGCCTGCCTAGGCAAGCTGTGGCCCAGGCAGCACCTAGGCGGGGCCTAGGGGACAATTTTTTAATGTTAAAAATTATGTATATAAGATAATTTTAAGGTCTGAACAATAATAAGCATAATACTAACAAAAACTTCATGTGAAATTAATTAAACTTCATGTGAATACGTAAAACCAAGTATATCATGCATCATCATCATCATCATCATGGAAAAATCATTGAATCAAATTATGTTAACGATCAGAAAATTAGAACATATATAAAACCCTAGGTCCCTAAAATTCATTATCAAACAAATTAAGCATAATAAACAAACCTTAAATATTTAGCACATCCCTAAATTAGAGGAACAAAAATACTAGAGAGGATAAATCACATGTATATAGAAAGATACCTCAAAGAGAACAAAAAAAAAAAACAATAATTAAACAATAACATTAACCTTATTAAACAAAACATGATACAAACCATAGATTAGGACATATAGATAGATAAATAAGAAGAAAGAAAAAGAAAATGGCTTTTAACTATATGGTTTATATGTACATAGGGAAAGGAAACAAAAAAAATAAAACAGGCCTTTTTAAATAGGTCGCCCGTCAAGGTTATGGCCTAGGCGACCAGGCCCGAAAATGCCTAGGTGGTCGTCAAGGCAACGCCTTGACAATAGTAAACAAAGCCTGCAGATTCTTTCCATACAAACCTATTAAGAGTAGTTATCTTTACTTTGCATGTCCTTCAATTACATGTATTTTTCCTTTAACTTTGGGTGGTATTCTCACCAGTAGGTGACGACACCCCTTTGTAATCCTTTATATTGTTGGGCTTGTGCCCTAATACATTTGAGCATTCCCCTTGCTGGTTTCTCTCATGGTGTCCTTTGGGCTTCTTCCCATACTAACATGGTATCAGACCTCTCCTTGTGCCTCTAAGGTTTTTTGATATCTCGCTATCAGTCATCTTTGATTCCAACTGTCATCGACTGCTTCCTCAATCAACCTTTGCCGGTCTCATCCGCCCTATTTCGGTCGTCTCCAATTCGACGCTGCTTCGAAGAGACTTCTATTGCGATACATCTCTCATCCTTCTAAGCTCCACCAAGATCCTCCCGGGAACAAGGCAATCCAATGTCAACAAGCCTCCTACGCTCCACGGGCAGAAGGATCCATTAGCTATGTTGCATCCAGTCCGATCGATCTCCTCAAACTTGAGGTTTAGCACAGATTTGATCAACACCTCAAATCTTAGGTGATCTCTTGAGCACAGTACCCTCGTCAATCGGAGCTGAACTTGTCGTGGTCGGCCTCAACGTTGCTCCCTCTTCTCACGTGGGTAAGCGGATCATCATATAGATCTCCGATCTTAATCTAGATCTCCGGTGACCTGCATTGAGACAGGTCAAGCAGAGCCCTTCGACACAAGATCTAGCCGCTTGCTTTGTGTCAGGCATCATCTCCAACATTAATTGAAGTTGCAGACCACGCTAGCTACTATAACATCTCTTGTGGCACCTCTGTGCTCAGGGGAAGAAACCCTAGATATTGAAGAGAATAGAAGCTTGAAGTTTAACCTTAGCCTTTGGATTGATCCCATGACAGTGTTCTGAAAGGCTTAAGGTGCACATGAGGCGCAAAGGTCTCCTAGAGCCTAAGCGCAAGGCGCAACTCAAGGTGTGCACCTGATTGAAGTAAGAGGCATATATATATATAGAGAGAGAG
The DNA here is from genome assembly GCA_947650365.1 of Chamaelirium japonicum. Lineage (NCBI taxonomy): Eukaryota > Viridiplantae > Streptophyta > Magnoliopsida > Liliales > Melanthiaceae > Chamaelirium > Chamaelirium japonicum. Next base: position 1,288,939 of record CANTAL010000060.1, on the reverse strand, counting down.
AGGCGGTCCTGTGTTGCCTCGAGGCGTACGCCTCAACAGCCATATATAAAAAACCTACACCTCTGCATCCAAAGGTGTATGCCTTTGTCCGAGGAGCGCCTCAAGACGTTCGAGACGAAAGTCTCGTGCTCCAGGCATGAAACATAGGGCGGGGAGGGGTTAAAACCAATGTTTGGTGTGGAAGGGGCACAAAGGGTTTGATATGTAAATCGCCCCCATGGGCCCTTTTTCACCCATTGAAACCTCCTAAACCATTTTAGATCTTTTTAGGTTTCGAAACCGCTTTGCCTCCAAAAACCCAAAATCAAGATTTAGTGCTCATTTCTTTTCCAATTTTAATTCCGAAGTTGTATTCTTCTTCTTTGTGGATTGTCTACCAACTACAAGTGAGAGATCAAGATTTGTTTCAAGTTTAAAGGTATAGATCATGATCTTACTTCTTCTACTAGTTTTTTCTATGATTTTTTCTTTGTATTTTATCATTTCATATATATTTGTCTCATTGTTTTTTTTTTTTGAATCTTGACAATGTTAGTCCTATATTCGTATTTTATTGTTTGTTATTACTTGTTAATTGCTACTTTAATTATTATCTTGAATATTAAAGAATTAAGAGTGTTTGAGCAATTTCACTTTATTTTGTTGTTAGATTGCTCGAGGAGTGCTCAATCGTGCCATATAAGATATTTTCTAATACATTGTGATTTATTATGCATATCTAGTTCAATTATTATTACACATTCAATAATAGTATATATTCTGAAGTTTTTCTTCTTTAATTTTTTTTTACCAAAACGCCTCAAAAAAATTTGAGGCTTACGCCTCGCCTCTCTAGAGGAAAAACGCCTCGGTACGCCTTTTGCCTTTTTAAACATTGTATATATATATATATATATATATATATATATATATATATATAAAATAAACTAAGAATGAATCTTTAACAAAATAGATAAATTAGATAGATCATTGTTGCAACAACACAAATGTTGTAGCCTTGTAGGTTTGAATTACGGCTCTGCACATAATTGCATATGGTTCAACCCCGCGCCTTTTTTGAGCCTGAAGACTGAGCCTAGGTGCGCCTTTAATAACACTGTCCCACGATCAGAAATGGTTCCATTAAAGTTTAAGGTAGACCGACCCAACAATTCCATTGCGGAGCTCCACTCAACATAAGTGCATATCCGACCCGAGGACAAAAGACTATTCATCGTCTCCCAGTTGCCATCTGCACCTCTGAACCATCATTGTGACCTACCTCTTTGCCATCACTGCTTCATAACCAAATCTCCTTTAATCCCATGCTACAGCCACAAGATATCATGGATTGGCGATCTGCCCAGTTTGAGACCGCTTCATTGGTGTCTAGATCCTGCTTACTCCTCTGACGTTCAGATCTGGACCATTAGACCATCCAGCCGCAACCCTGGATGCAAATGCCGAAGGCACAATAGAGCTGCATGGGAGCTTCACAGCCTTCGTCATCTCGTATTCGCATCATCAGCTCCTCATCTCTTCCATCAACTTGTCGGAATGCCAATCAAGCCATCACCATCATCACTTCATGATGACGATCACGATCACTGGGAGATCTCTCGCGATCCTTGCGAGATCTCTTTTGGGGTCCCTAGATCATTGTGTATGATTTTCATCCGGCGTTTCCCTTCTAATTCTTTTATCCCGGATCTACAAATTTTCGAGGCAGCGCATCCCACTTCTGTATCTTGATGTAGGATCAATTGGGCTTCATCAAGTGGAGTTGTTGTGTGCGTGATTAATTGTACACCAGCTTCGTTGATCTTGGTTTCTTAATGCATTCACTGCATTAGCAGTGAGTTGTAGACGAATGGGGACAAAGGATTGTGATCTACATACACCCTCAAAAAAAACTTGTGGGTCGATTTGCATCTTCGGACATTGATTCAAACCCTTGTGCAAGATCTTGGCTTTGTGCCTGCGGATTTCCTAATTGATGCCTTTGCTATGTGCATCGTGCCACTTTGTGCACCATGCTCCATGATCACTATTCTATGCATCGTGCCACTTTGTGCATCACGCTTCATGCTTCGTGTTGCATGTATTGCATCATTTCGAGCAATTCTTCACATTGCTAGTGCTTCCCATCATCGTCTCTCGTGCTTGCCCGCTACACATCATCGTCACTCGTGCTCACGTGTCGCACATTGCCATTGTTCATGCATCGCATAACACTGCGATTCATGATTCGTGCTCTATACTCCGTGCATTGCACCCACCTCTTGCACTACACCTCACGCTTGTGCCCCCATGGCTTGCTCTTCATTGAACCGCGCTTGTGCCTCACACCGCATATTTGCTTTATCTTGAGACGCACCTAGTACCTCGCACTCTACTTTTTACCGAGTTGCGCCTACGTCTTGCGCTTTGCTCTCCAAGCCGCGCTACGCTCCTCATTGTAGTTCTTTGTGTTAGTTGCCTTCAACACTACTTTGCGATCTTTCTGAACTTTGGTCTATTTTTTCGACTCTCTTCTCTCTTTCTTCAGATGTGACGATCGAGATCTCCCAGGAGGTGTCAAGCGCTTGATTCAGCCGAGCGCTTGCCTTCTTGGGATCTCATGTCCTCACTTTCTAGTTCCAAATCACCATCGGCAGTCACCACTTTGCCCTTTCTCCAATCGCGTTGTTGCTCTTTGTTGAGTCGTGCTGTGCTTCACCAGAGGGCCTCATTATCCTACAATCCTCTATTGGAGGTCGTTGTCTATGGCATTCATAGCCTTCAGTACTACCGGTCAAGGATTGTTGCCCTGGTCAGACTCGTCCCACCAGAGGGCCTCGTTATCCCGCAGTCCTCTATAGTAGGTCGTTGTTTGTGGCTTTCATAACCTTCAATACTGCATGTCGATGATTCTTACCCTTGCTCGTCCATGTTCTTCCTTCAGCTCGTTCGGACTCTTCTTCCACATCTTCCGCTACCTTTCATGGGTTGTTAGGCTACTATCTACTTTTCTCTTTCCCTGTCGACGGTCTACTATTCCGTCTTTCTAAAGGAGAGGGAGGGTGTTCGAGATGTCAGTATGGTTACTCGTTTTCAGATCGGCCTGCTTGTAGGTTATCTATTCCTCGATCAGCCTCCTTACTGGTTGACTGGGTACCCTGGTTGGCCTACTCGCAGGTTCCCCGGTTGCAGGCCAATCAGGTCCCCAGGGACAACTTGCTTGCACATCGGCCTGGCACTTTTGCTCTACTCCTACAAACTCTATGTGAACACCCACCTTGAGTTTGAGAAGGGGGGGGGGGGGGGGGGGGGGTTAAGAGTACTTAGTAGTTATCTTTACTTCACTTGTCTTTACATTACATGTTTTTTTCCTTTACATTTGTGTGGTATTCTCACCCATTGGTGACCACACCCATTTGTGATCCTTTATATTATTGGCCTTGTGCCTTAATACATTTGAGCATTTCCCTTTAGGGTTTCTCCCTTGATGTGCCCTTTGGGTTTCTTCCCATGCTAACATCAAAAAAATCCTAAAAAACAAAAATCATATTACAATCAATAGAGGTGTAAGATTCCTCAATCATCACCTTTCTTCTTCTCCTCTTCCCTTTCTTTACCCTATACTGCTTGTTTTCTTTATTTCTTTTCTCTTTATTTTTCCTATTATTTTCTGCAGGCCGATTTGGTCAATCGTCTGCAACAAGGGACCCAACAGACAATAGGTCCACCACATGGATGAAAAGATTCATAACGTTGGCTACTTGCCATATTCATCAGTGGATATCGAAGTTAATGGTTTTATTAGTGTAAATATGTCCAGATGCTGTTCATTTTACTCCCTCAACTATGTTGGTATCTAGATCTATACATGGTGTGTTTATGTCTAGCTTTACACCCTTAGATGTGTGGTTAGACTCATTTTTTGTGAGTTATTAAAGAGTATATAAGTTGGATTCATGACCTAATGAAGATGGGTTCGTGTTCGCAAGTTCTCATCCCAATTCCTTGAACTGACTGGAATTAAACCATATGGAGTTAAAAATGCTAAATTTGATTTGATAGAGTGATTCACTCAGGTAGCAATGAGATAATCTGGAAAAAGTGACTCTAGTCATGTTACATAAAATGCACACACAATATGATCTAGCAGATCTAAGACCATGCCTTACCTACCATATGCTGCAATAAAATCTTCATAAGATCAGACATAAAAGGCTAAAACTATGCTTACCGTCAGTTCTGGAAAAAGTATATCATGTTGAGGACATACACCCAATGTCTTTCGTATCTCATCCTACAAGTTAAAAAAAAATTGCAATGATGATTGTAGAAAACTAGCTCAAAAGAATGGGTTCAAATTGTAAATATTGAGACAAAGGAGAACAACAACATATGTAACAGAAACTATATTCAAAACACGTGACATAACTGAAACTGTAAGTGGATCCAATAATTTTTATATAATAGTCAAAAATTGATTTACAAAAGGTTCATTGTGTTGGAGTCTACAATCTCCTTACCACTCCAAAGGATACTCAAAATGATTAAGTTAAAACAGAAGCATTGTTTCCTGAGAAGTTCACAACTATTCAGGTTTTAGTTGAAGCCTTAAAGAAAGATTACAATTTGCATTTATATACAGGTGTACTAAGATGTATAGCCTGCGCATAGACAAGTGTAATACAGATGCACTTGTACTACCTATATATAATTTTCCAAATGTAGGAGGCATACACCACGGGTAAAGTTTAAGCCCTAGTGGTTTTGGTAAAAACATATGGAACCATACTTTCTTTGAAAAAATATTGCATAAAAATGATTAGTAATAGTTACAACACATACACTAATGTAAAGAAAAAGGAGACGGTGATTCTTTGCACAGTTTAAGTTATCATTACATATTAGCAATAAATTTGGGAAAGTTCCAAAGAGAGTAACATTCTATCAGGATTAGGACAATGTTTCAGCACATGCATAGAACAAACATTCTCAACTATTTCATTGTTTTTGAAAAATTTGGATGAAATGGATGTTGACCCAAAAAAAATGGCAATTGAAATAAGGAAATTAAAATTCATAAATAATTAAAAAATTCATAAATAAATATTGAATATATATAAGGTACCTCTAGATAAATTCACTAATCCTATAAATTATGACTATTTAGTCTTGCCAAATTGTTAATTTTTTTTTGGTAAACAGGACTACAAGAAGCCAAAACGTAAAACACCCAAAAAAGACCAGCAAAAGAGAGAACTCAGCCTGGATCATGGATGAGGCGAGGAGAATAGGCTCCTGCCAGATCATGGATTAGCAGTCGAGATAATTCTGCACTATCAGCAGCCCACAGTAATAGGAGTCGAGGAAGAAGGCAACCCCGTTTGGCAAGAAAATCAGCAACCTGATTTGCTTCGCGATATATGTCTGGGCTTTCCTTGAAGTCGCTTTGAAATAATGGAACCAACATTCCCCTAAAACTGGGTCACTCAAGAATGAATCAAGAAAAGAGTTGATAACCACTTGGGAGTCCCCTTCAATCCATAGCAGTTGCGGGGTAAAATAGGTGGAATAGCACATAAGGCCGTGAAGTAACGGCCTAAGGCTAGTTTCTCCGCGACGAAGGAGGAGGACATGTGAAGAGGACCGCAGCCAGCAAGGAGAAGAGAACCAGAGTTGTCTCGAAAAACAAATCCCATACCTACAGAGGATGAGGTCGGTTGAACGGAGCCATCAAAATTGAGCAAGATGACGCCTTCCGGTGGAGAATTCCATTTGATACCAATGATGGAGGAGCGATGCAAAATCGAAAAATTGCCATGACACTCTGAATTCTTTATAGCATTGGATAATACGCCGACCATCCGAGGCAACACCATCCTCAAGATTGCCAAAAATCTTTTGATTCCTGGTCTTCCAGATTCCCCATAGAGTATGGAACAAAAAACCATTAAACCAGCAAGATGTGCTTGGGCTAGTGCGGGCCAACAAAGCCATTAATTGCAGCAACTTGACCACGGAAGGAGGTTCAAAAGAGAAATTAGCCTTATGAAAAACCCAACGTCGTATCGCACAATGATAAGAGCAGGTAAACAAATCATGAGTAATATTCTCAATATCAGATGGGCAACGGGGACAAGCGAGAGGAACAGGAATACCAATATTGATGCATGCAGGTTTCTTTAGTAACTAACGTGCAGAATTTAAATAGATAGAACAAAATTCAGCACTAGGTAATTAAATTTCAGCACCTACAAAGAGGGGAAATCACATGCTATCATCCGACCAAGGTTTCCAAGACATCAAACAATATTTCAATGATAATAAACGAGAATTTCAGTTTATAAATAATAATTACAGCAAGCACAATAGTTCGCAAGAATAAAATAATTGGGAAAGTTAATTAAAGAAACATAGATCTAATTAGAGAACCAATGGGAGATGGAGACTTATGAAGCAATGATGATATAAATCCGAAAATATGCAAAGGATAAGGCCGATGGTAAACACGAGGAACGATTACGGCTAAGGAGCGATATTACCATTAATTCGTGTCTTTGTCAAAATCCGGTGTGTTCCCAATGTCCGATAGACGAGATGGCGAAGGAGAAAGGGAGATTCGGAAGACGAGGTGAAGAAGATTGGACTTTGATCTATGAGGACCAAGAACACTTGCGCTGATATCTCGCGAAAGTCGTAGATGAAATCGGAACGATAGGTGAAAAAGCTTGCGGAAGAAGAATAGGCAAAGAAGCGAGGATGAAGAATAGGAGATGATCTTTCGAACAAGCTGACGGCTCTGTCCTTGGAACTAGGGTTTCCAAAAACATTCAATCCAAATCTCCGCTTATGCAAAATTTTTCAATGAATATAAAGAGAATGACTTCTAGGGTTTAATTTCGGGGCGTTGGATCAATGAATAGTAGCCATAGAATGAAAGGATAAAAAATAAACAAAGAAAAATTGGAAAAAGGAAAGAAACGAGGGAGAGAAGAGAGGAATGGTGTGCGGAAGGAGAGGGTTCATCCCGTTCATACGATCTCCATCGTCTATCCATTGGTTCTAGATTAGATCCAATGGATATTATTAAAAACCGACTAGCACGACTTATAGCACTTTAGGCTCAAGTCGGGTGCGAACATTCCCCGCACCTAGGCTGCCCTGAAATATAAAACTTAATAACTCTTAATCCTTTCATCAAATTTACATGAAATAAAAAAACAAAGTTGCAGATAATAAAAAGAGCTTTCCAATGGAGCCGACGGATCATCGATTGGCTTCCTGGATTTCCGTAGGGGCACTAAAAGGCGGTCTGCTGTCCTGAAATCCTGTACGTGCCTATGCCAAATATTATGCAAGTACTCTCTTGTGGGTAATTTACCATGAAATAGTTTTCACCCAAATCAAATTGCACGTGGAGGAGCCATAGCTTTCTAAAGTGTCGGCCAAGGCCTAGAAACGAGATCAGTAGGCAATAGAGCATCACCTTGTAGCATCTCATAAGCTTCTTTAAGAGACAAGGAAACTTTTCCAGTGGAGTCCCAAACATGGGAGTGACCAGGAGGGGTGGAAAAAATGGGAGCAGAAAGGATAATGCTGCATCAATATGACTGAAAAATCTCTTCAACCAACCCAATGTTCCAACCAGCAGCCTCCATCATTAACTCAGAGATAGATTGCGTTGCAGCTCCATCACCATGTCGATATTATAGGCAATGGGTAAATATGCAAACAGGATATGACTAGCCCAAGCCACAAACCATGTATTAAATGCAACACTTTTCCACACCAAAGATAAGGTATGAGATCTGATATGAGGTAATCCTGCTCTCAAGGCCCGCCAAATCCAAGAGAATTGCATGTGAAACGGCCACTCCCAACAATTGTCCGTAAGCTCATACTCAGCAAAACAAAATCTCCTCCACAAACTCAACTAAGAGTTTAGCGACTCAAAGAGACGTTTAATCATTATAGCAAGTCGAAATCGATATAAGTCCCTAATACCAAGTCCACCATGCTCCATTGGTTGGCACAATAGAGACCGGCGAATCAAGTGAAGCCCTTTGGCCTTAGAATTTTTGGCCCATAAAAAATGCTGCATCTCTTTATCAAGAAGGGACCATAGAGACGTAGACACCCAATTATAGGAGAGAGAATAGAGAGGAATAGCTGTCAAAGTAGACTTGAGCAATGTAACCTGGCCAGGAAACGACAAAGAGCTGGCTTTCCAGCTAGCCAATTTGGAAAAAACTTTAGAGACCATAAAATCTGATCACGAGAACAAAGCCGCTTGCCGGAAATAGAGATACCTAAATACTTAAGAGGCCCCCCACATTCCTCAATTCCGTGTTGAGAAAAAGCAAGCGACGGTGAGCCAAGGGAACACACTTGCCACAAATCAGAAAGGGCTTGGCTAAGTTAACCGATTGACCCAATAAATGTTCATACTCCCGAAGGATCTGAAAGAGAACTTCAATCTGAGCTTGGGAGTCTTGAGCGAAAACTAATAAGTCATCGGCAAACGATAAAACTCTTATGGGAGTACTAGACCTCGTAGCCCTTACGCCCATCAAATGCCCACTTGATTGAGCTCGAATAATATCCCGATTAAGGACGTCCGAACCCAGTATGAACAGATAAGGAGCTAGAGGATCTCACGAACGAAGACCTCTGTCAGAGTGGAACCACGACGTTGGGGTACCATTAAGTAAAATCGAGAAGGCCAGGGAATCAATACAAGCTTTAATCCAGGTAACCCATTGAGAAGCAAAACCAAAACGATGGAGCACTCTATAAATGAACTCCCAATTCATCCGATCATATGCATGAGCCATGTCTAGTTTGAAAGCGAGAGTATGAAAGTTCAACTATCTATATACCATTGAGTGCAGTATTTCTTGGGAGAGCATAATGTTCTCAGAGATATGACGCCCTTTTATAAATGCAGTCTGCTCATGGGTAATTAGTTTGGGCAAAACATATTGCAGTTGGTTGGCCAACAACTTGGCAATACCCTTGTATAGGACAAAGCATAAACTGATAGGACAATAATGCTCCAGCCGAGAAGCATCAGTTACTTTAGGTAATAAGACCAAGAAGGTGGACTTCCATTGGGTGGGCATCCTACTGCTAATGAAGAATTCCTGAATCACTTCGGTGACGTCCATTCCGAGCATATTCTAGTTAGCAATATAAAATCCACAGCATACCCAGCAGGGCCAGGCGTTTTATTACGAGCCATGCTGAAAATAGTAGCTTTGATTTCAGCAGAAGAAACTGGCCGCAGAAGTCGTCGATTGTCTTCTTCCGTGAGCAAAAACGGAATGGGTTCCAATAAGGTATCATCGCCCAACCCAAAATTACCCTGCCATTTGGACTTAAAATGTTGAATAAGAATGGCCTCCATACCATCCTGATCGGTTGTGGCCTCGTGCTCCTCGTTGCATAAAGAGTATATGTGATTATATTTACAATGCAGTATGGTGCTCCGATGGAAGAATTTTGTATTCCGATCACCATCTTTCAACCATTGAATGCGAGATTTCTGACGCCATTTGAGCTCGATGAACCGAAGGTAGTTGTGATAAGAAGCCAAGAACTGACTAAGAGAGAAACTATCATTGTCGGAAAGGCCCCTCGCAGCTTCCTGGATTTGAAGATGGGAAATGTAATGATGAAAAGAAGCAGCCCAATGCTCCAACCTGCCCACAATAGCTTTGTTCCACTTGAATTACGTAGATTTAAGTTTGCAAAGAGAGGCATGAAGGTGGTGAACTGGAGCATACCCGCCCAAATTTGCCTACCATACGGAAGATAGCGGTGCCAATCCGGGTGCGATAACCAAAAATGTTCAAATCTGAAGGGTCGAGCACCAAATTTCAGAAAGGGGGAAGGATGGATCAACATAGGACAATGATCAGCGGCTATCCAACCCAGGTGGGTAATCTGAGTATCACATGGCCTCAAGACACTCGTGGCAATATGAAATCCTCATGCCCCATATTCAAATACTAATATTCACTTAACAATGATCTTCCAGAAGAAAATGCATAACTAAAGCAACATATTACAAACAGATTCACAAAACTTAAGAGACAAATGTGAGGAATGTTGTTTCGTCTCCCTAAATCTAGACATCACTATAACAGTTAAATCATAGATTGTGCAACAAAGCAAGTGAACTAATAATCTAGGATAGAGCATACCATGTCTGTTCTAATATTCTTGCCAAACACCAGGGCATCCCCAGAAGTAGGAGGAAGAAGACCAACCAGCATTGAAATAGTCGTGCTTTTACCAGCTCCATTTTGTCCTACAAAATATAATTAAAAAAAATTTATCATGAGGAACTGTAGGATAAATTTCTTTAACTTAGTTGGACTGTGCATAACAAATCGATGCAAGCGCTTAACCCCTCTCCTCGGGGAAAAAAAAACAACCGATGTAAGCAAAGGATGATCCATGTGACAAAAGAAATGGACAGCATTGATAAATAAAAAAGAAGAGAGAAAGAGACGAAAATTCCACCGCCAACATGCCGACATTTTACTTCAATAGTAAAGTAAAAATATCAATAGCCTTGGATGACCAATTATGTCATATTTGTGCGAACACATCAATTTAGCATTATAAAGCTTACTTGGAAAAGACATAGCAATTCCTACCATAACTGTCTATTGAATGGCTATTTATCCTCCATGTTGGGCTCACAAAGATGTTACTTGAAGCATATAAAACACAAGAATTGGGTAAAATGGTCATTTTGCCTCACATTAGCTCGGTGATGTATTAGTAACATAAAGACAACGAGCATGGATCAGATACGATCATGGAGAAGTCCCCTCCTCCATCCCCTTTTCTCTTTTACCTTACCTAATTACATAGTTGTCAAGGCGTCATGGCGAGGCTAGGTGCCCGGAGGGAGCCTAGGAGCCTAGGCTTGTCCTTATGTGCATAGGCGTGACCTCACCAAATTGCTTCGACCATTTGACCCCCCTATAAGTTTTGGAATTTGATGAAAATTGGTGAGGATGATCATCTAATCCTAGACAACAACCTCACCAAATTTCATCAAATTCCAAAACTTCTAGGGGGGTGAAAATACCCGCAGCTCACTTTCTAAAACCGCAGCTCACAGCTCACTGTAACATTCCTATATATATATATATATATGTAATAGGTAGCAATATAACACCTTACTAACATGAAATTGAGTATATTCTAGTCAAATGCATGCAACATAATGACACATACATAGTATAAACAAGTAAACAACAAACGGAACAAATAGACTATAAACACTTGCTAACATAAAATTGAGCATATTCTAATCAAATGCATGCAACACAATAAACACATAGTATAAACAAGTATACAACAACAAAATGAACATAGAAGATGGGGGCGGGTTGGGTTTTACTTTAAAAAAAAAACAAAAATCAATGCCTAATACTAGGCGTGCGCCTAGGCCGCCGCTTAGTGATGTTCGCCTAGGCGCACTGGGGCCTAGCTGTCTCCGGGCGCCTAGTGCGCTAGGCACATGCCTTGACAACAATGCCTAATTATTTCATGGACATTCACCCACATGGCACCAAAGCTCTCAAGTGAAGATATTAAGCTTTTTTCTAGGGATTGGAAAATAGAAAATAGATTATATGTACCCTTTTGCTCTTTTGATGCACTATTGTGTTATTAGATTGAAGGTTTTGCCACATAGGTTCACTGAAATTTTGAAATAGAAAATCATCGGGGATAGCAGAAGCATTTGTGCAGTCATCAAAATAGAGTTTTAATAGGTGGTTATCGGAGTAGTGATCTGCATTTGCTGGGGCTTATGGCGGGAGCAGAACTCCATGATTTTTCACACAAGACCTGGAGTAACATTCTAGCACTGCCGAAGACCTGGTCAGGCGGTTTTTCTTCTAATCATTCCAAGGAGATAAGCTCTCTGCTTTGAACTCTGTAACTTCCCTTTTATTTAATAAAATAGCTTGGGGTATGTCTTAACCCATCCTCTCCCGCTTGGAGAGGAATTGATCAAAAAAAAAAAAAGGTGGTTATTGAAGGATTTTCCTACATCTACAGCTCCCGATGTGTTCCTCCTCTTCGATGATGGCGGATCTTCTTGTGCAAGTAGACCTGGAAAATCCATCATAATACCTTCGGTTCCCTTACGATTATGAACCACAAGCACTTTGATGCTAAAAAATAGATCAGATGTTGTAGGCAACAAAATTTCGTAACCTAATAAGGCTATAAATTCGACAGCCTAAAGAGCCCACACAAGAACTCCAATCAAGAACAAAACTCAATCCGAACCAGCCTCAAAAATAGGTCCGGCTAGCCCCTACCAACAAGTGGGCCCACCGCCCATTGGCCCCTACAATAGGTTGTACGGCCCCCCTTGCCGAGAGAGGCCGGCTAAGAAAAAATAAAAAAATAAGAAAAGAAAGAGAAGAAAAGATAGAGGTGGTACCACGGACGTCTACGCAAACGTGGATCCACGCCGATCCTAACGATCCAACGGTAAAAAACAAAATGACTGGATTGTCATCAACCAAGTGCGAAAAGTGTCGAGTCATAAAAGGATAAACCTAAATCAAATCAAAGCCATAGCCACCCGAGATAAAAATAAGGAAACAAATCTCGGTGGTTATGAGGGGTTAAACCAAAGAATAAACCCAAATCAAATCAAAAGCCATAACCACCCGAGATAAAAATAAGGAAGCAAAACTCGGTGGTTATGAGGAGGTTAAGGAGAAGATATTGGGACAAAAATAAAGATCCTACCATATCTCTCCCCACCTACCTCTCCCTCGTCTACAAATAAACGGATAGGGGGAAGAAACAAAAGGTTCCAGATGAAGAGAATAAGTTCTATCTAGAAGAAGGCGATGCTCTAACACTTGGAGAACGAAAGGCATCAGGATGCTCGTGCATGCATATCCCCCAGGGGAATTCCTACTTAGACCTATCAAAGTACTCCATCATGAAGCAAAGCATTGAAGATCGATAAAGCTCCGCTTCGTCCAATAACAAGAAAGCCCAGAGAAGGAAGCAAAAGACAACGCTACACCCTTCACCATCAAGAAGGTTCACAAATCAAGAACCAAAGGTCGAATTCCAAAGAAGATGAGGCTCTGCAAAGAAGAACACGAGATTCCGACATTCGAAGGCAGAAGGCTTTAAGAGGCTCGGTCAAGCACATCCCTCAAGGGAATTCTTGTTTAGTCATCTCAAAGTCCTCATCTTGAAGAAAGATCTTGAAGATCGATAAAGCTGCACTCCATCCATGAAGAAGAAAGCCCGGAGAAGGAAGCAAAGAGACGATGCCACACCCATCGCCAACAACTCTTCGCTCCATTCACGAAGAAGAAAGCTTGCAGAAAGTGATCCAAAGACATCGACTCATCGCCATCAAAGATCAAGTCAAAGCCAAAGCCAAAAGTAAAAGGCCAAAAGCAAAAGCAAAGTCAAAGCAATGCAAGTGCCAAAGTTGACGAACTACAAAGAACAATGAGCAAAGCAACGCACGTCCTAGCCAATAACACGCGAAGCCCGGAAGGACAAACATGCCGCAAGGCTCTCTTATACCACGTTCAAGCACAAAAGCCGAAGTCAATCAAAGCCAAAGCCAAAGCCAAAGCAAGATCGCGATGAGTCGAAGGAGACAAAAAGATTAAGGAGCCAAGCGACACGTCCTAGCCGATGAAGCGTGAAGCACGGAACGGCCAAAGGAAGGCAAAACCCCTCTATCTCCAAAACCCTGAAACTCTTGTAAAGCCTCTGATTTTGGCAATCTATCCTAAGTCTAGAAGGAAGATCCGAGGAGACAAGGATCAGAGACCACAGAGGATATTTCCCACAATCTTCTGATACATCTTCGCCCTACCTCACCACCCCAAGTGCCTGGACATGGTTGTAATCTCGTACGATTGTAAGCAATAAGAAGACCCATCTTTTTGCGCCTACAAATATTGTATGGAAGAAGACGAAAAATAAGTATATTAAGTAGTAGAGGTTTTGCACTAGGGTTGAATACCTAGTATGAAAGTCGTCGAGGCCATTTATGCCTTAGAATACCATGGGCCATTACACTCCATCACATCGGTTATCCCACACAAGATGTCCTCTAATCTCCAGGATAGCCACACAAGATAGTCCTTACGCATCCACTATGTTGGCCGTCTCGTTCGTGGTTCCCACGATCATCAGGTTATCTGGGGCCCGGGCGTATGGGATCATTATGGCAAGGAGAGACAATCATTCCCCTCTAAGGCAGAAAAGCACCCTTTCCCTCTAGGGTGTCATAGCTGTCCAACAGGCCACATGACACATTCCTTTGCTAGCATGCTTATTCGAATACATGATGGAATAGATGACCGACCTTCTTGCTTACTCAGTTGTAGCCGTCCGACTTTTCAGACCACCCTCGAAGCAACCAACTTGTTGTGGGAACCTAACAGGTCCCACTGATGTTAGTGCATCAAGTGACTACTAGTAATAGCCGCAACTCTCCGAATTTGAAATGTGATGCTTTAGTGCGTTGAGGGACTCGCATGTATTAAGAACCGCTTTTTCCTCATCACATCCCCTGGGTCTCAGGCCATACTTAATGTTGAAGTGACCGCTTTAAGGTCCTCTGACGCTTCACCTTTTTTTCCTTTGTATAACATAGACAGACACCATTATCTCCTTATATTCTTCCTTCGCAACTATTTTCCTTCATTTCCTCTCCATGGAGCATGGATGCAGATATGGGATATGGATACGATATGATACGAATGCGTGTATACAATAATTCTTGGAAAAGTAGAATATGATACATTGGGGATTCGTAAATGAATAAATAAATTATTAGATTCGTTTAAAATATAACTAAAAAATATCAAAAAGCTAAAAACATATGTAGAACCAATTAAAATGCAAGAATAAATAACCGTAAAACACGTCCAATAATCCACAAAACGATAGCATGATTACAAATTAACCATCCACCATATTTATCATTCATAAAAAGATCCAAAAGAACATCACCATTACATATTAACCATCGACTATGGCTATCATTATAAAAACAAACATATTCCAAAAATAATATAAAAGCTTGCCTTTAGTTAACTATTACTAGATAACATTGCAAGTTAACCATATACTATTTACATCGTTATTATAAACAATTCTTCAATAATTAATTTTCCAATTTGTATCCATGTTGCTCCACATGTACCCATCTATAAGGTTTATTTTCTTTTCCAAATATGGATACGGATCAAATGTATCAGATATGAATCCATGTGTATCCAACGAGTATCGGTATCCAATACGGATACAACAGATACGGAGGGGGTCCAGAAGTATTCGTGCATCATTGGCCTCTCCTTCGAAGTTCCAGAACTCTGACATCGATCTGGTATATAAAGACACAAAAATATAAAGACCTAGGAAAATAGGCCTAAAGGGTAAAACTGAAAATAAACAATTGAATATCCCAATATTGATAATGTCCTCCAAGCATAAATAAAGACGCAATAATATAAAAACTCTGGCATTGATCAGGTGATGTGGCGATGATCTGATGATGTTGATCATGCTGCATCAAGGGGGCTCCACTGTAGGCACTAGAGGAATTGGAGAAAACTATGTAGTCATTGTAGCAGAAGGTGGCTCCTCTGTAGGTACAGGAGGTGGAGAGAACTCCTCTGGAGTCACTGCAAAAGGAGGGGGCTCCTCTGTAGGCACTAGAGGAGAAAGTTCCACTGGAGGTGGAATCTCCTCTGATACTGCTGATGGAACCAGGGGCTCAACAGGAGGTGGTGGCTCGCTGCGTCTGGCAAGCCTTATGTTCTGTTGTTCTCGTCATCCCAACTCATCCACAATATCGTCAAAAAAGAGTCGAGTTTCATTATATCTGGCCTTCAAGGATGGTAATGAAGGAATATTTAAAATCCACTGAACAAAAGGTTTGAAAGATAGATCCAGCTCATGGGCTCGATCTCTAATCAAAGATGAATAGCCATATTCTTTCGGAGATCTTAGGTAAAGGTTATGAACTGACCCAAAAGGTTTGAATAGTTTAACGAAATTTTTATAGCTCGGTTATCTAGAAGATCAAGCAAATAAGGAGGTCCGACACGATAATAGGACATGGTGTTAGATTTGCTCTGATACCAACTAGGCGATAGCGGACCTACACTAGGTTTCGAAAAAAATTGGGGAAATCTAAAAATCATGACAGGTAGGGGTATTTGTCTTTTTAGGATGTTCAGTTTTTTTTTATCTTGACGAAAATTTCTGGGGATGTAGATATTGATGCTAGGAAGGACTGGTCAAAATTTGGGGTCGATTAGATCATTGGTTGTGAAGTTACGGATAAAACAATGTGAGAATTTTATAAAATAGCAAACAGTTTTTACGATAAAAAAAAGGCTAAACGATCGTGCAGAGGGCCACGACGATCCGATTAAAATTAGTAATGATTATGAAAATTTAATAGGCTTCAAAAAGGAATGAATAGAGATGTTTAATGGCTATGATGCAAAGCGTAGGTGAAGAAACAAATAAAAGATGACGCGGAAACGAAAAAAATGGATAAAATTGAGGATAGATAATGACTGGATATGTCTGCCATGGGTCGATACGAGAATGCACTGGTGATCCCGAGCACGGTGCAAGGTCGGATGTCGAAAGAGGTCAGATTCTTCAAAAAGCAATGCAAGGCCATCTCGAGGCGTCGGCGAATTACTTGAGTCTCTCCCAGAAGCTTTCACGAAAAGGCAAACTTTCATCAAAATCTTCTTTGGTTCTTTTATCTCATCTCGTATATAGAATTAGGGTTTCAAACGGATGGCCGCGATCAAAAAAAGAAAGCGATAGATGGTTAGATGAGAGGGTAAAAGGGGAAACAAGAGAGAGAAATAAGGAGAAAGACAAGGAACAGCTAGAAGAGAGAAAAGGGGGGTCGGTTTCACATGAAAAGGAGAAGGGTAAAAGGGGAGTCTGTGCGTCCGTACGGATAGGAGAGAGAGAGAGAGAGAGAGAGAGAGAGAGAGAGAGAGAGGACGGTGGGTATGAGAAGAAGCCCTATTGGGCTTATCTTACAAAGCAATGCGATTTAATTCCAAGCCCATTTAATGCCACGTCGTTTAATGTTTAAGTCACGATGATACGGTCGTCGGATTCGAGACCTCATCTCGATCATCGAGTACCCTGCAGATACTTGCTAGCCTATTTATTCTTATTACAAGCTGGAACATACCCAAAAGAGCCCGAATGATCCGGAAAGCTCACGGATGAGGTCGCAAACATCCCCACACGACAAGGCATTTATTACAAATGATAAAAAAAGAAGAAAATGACCAAAACCACGAATAAATGGCCTAAAACTGATTATAATAATCAAAAAAAAAAACTGATTTATTAATGTTTCTTCGATAAATAAAGATTCCAGATGCAGATCAAGCATGCATCAATCGTTAAATCCATAAGGACCTCTAGATGATGAACCGAGACTAGGTGGTCTTGTACAAGCAAAACTATCGGATCTTGAATTAAACTTGTACTTACTCATAGAAAGGGACATATCCTCAAATCCCCTCCTACACCACAAAAATGAATCTTGAGGCGCTATAAACATTGAAATTTGTCTAAAGCCATAAAACCAGAAATTTGGCTAAGTCTGGAAGGCATTATTTCCCAATCTCTGATGACTAGGAAAATCTTTCTCTACACTCAGAAATTTGACCAAGTCTGGAAGGCACTATTTTCCTGGTGACTAAGGAAATCTCTCTCTGCACTCAGAAATTTAGCTAAGTCTGGAAGGCACTATTTCCCTGATGATCAAGGAAATCTTTCTCTACACTCAGAAATTTGGCTAAGTCTGGAAGGCACTATTTCCTAGTGACCAGGGAAATCTCGATCTGCACTCGGAAATTTGGCTAAGTCAGGAAGATACTATTTCCCTGGTGACCAGGGAAATCTTTCTCTACACTTAGAAATTTGGCTAAGTTTGGAGGGCACTATTTCCCTAGTGACCAGAGAAATCTCGATCTGCACTCAGAAATTTAGCCAAGTCTGGAAGGCACTATTTCCCTAGTGACCAGGGAAATCTCAATCTGCACTCAGAAATTTGACTAACTCTGGAAGGCACTATTTCCCCGATGACCAGGGAAATCTTTCTCTACACTAAGAAATTTGGTCAAGTCTGGAAGGCAATATTTCCCTAGTGATCAGGAAAATCTCAATCTGCACTCTGAAATTTGGCTAAGTCTGAAAGGCACTATTTCCCTAATGACCAGGAAAATCTTTCTTTACACTTAGAAATTTGGCTAAGTCTGGAAGACACTATTTCTCTAGTGACCAGGTAAATCTCGATCTGCACTAGGAAATTTGGCTAAGTTTAGAAGGCATTATTTCCCTGATGATCAGGGAAATCTTTCTCTATACTCAGAAATTTGGCTAAGTCTGGAAGGCACTATTTCCTTGATAACCAGGAAAATCTTTCTCTACACTCAGAAATTTGACTAAGTCTGGAAGGCACTATTTTCCTACTGACCAGGGCAATCTTTCTCTACACTCAGAAATTTGACTAAGTCTGGAAGGCACTATTTTCCTAGTGATCAGGGAAATCTTTATTTACACTCGGAAATTTGGCTAAATCTGGAAGACACTATTTGCCTAGTGATCAGGGAAATCTCGATCTGCACTCGAAAATTTGGCTAAGTCTGGAAGGCATTATTTCCCTAATGATCAGGGAAATCTTTCTCTATACTCAGAAATTTGGCTAAGTCTGAAAAGTACTATTTCCCTGATGACCAGGGAAATCTTTCTCTACACTCAGAAATTTGACTAAGTCTGGAAGGCACTATTTCCCTTGTGACCCTCGATCAGCACTCTGAAATTTGGCTAAGTCTGGAAGGCACTATTTCCCTGATGACTAAGGAAATCTTTCTCTATACTCGGAAATTTGACTAAGTTTGGAAGACACTATTTATTTAGTGACCAGGGAAATCTCGACCTGCACTCTGAAATTTGGCTAAGTCTAGAAGGCACTATTTCCCTGATGACCAGGGAAATCTTTCTTTATACTCGGAAATTTGACTAAGTTTGGAAGGCACTATTTTCCTAGTGACCAGGGAAATCTCAATCTGCACTCTGAAATTTGGCTAAGCCTAGAAGGCACTATTTCCCTGATGACCAGGGAAATCTTTCTCTATACTCAGAAATTTGACTAATGCTGGAAAATGGGAGAGTAAGAAAAATGATGTATCCCTGTCATCCAAAGGCTATCTCAAATCAGTAGAATAATACTTAGAGATATGCATCCTTCGACAAGCCGATATACAAGGCCGAAGAATAATCAATCCCAAGCTCCTACAAGTAAGCTTACGCTGGGTTCAACAAACTCGTTAAGTCCACCAAGTCAAAAAAATATCGGATCAAGAGTTAACTTTGTTAAAGTTTGAGTCGCAGTAAGTCGACTAGGATTCAAGACCCGAACCACAAGTCAATTAAATCAGACCGGGTCACTCAAACCTCTACCATAAAAGAAAATTGGGGGGAGAAATTTGAAATTCAAAAGGATTAACCACCCGTGGAAGTTACAAAACCACTTGAACGTTATCCCAATCATCAAGAAAAGTTATGTAACCACTTGGAAGTTACTCTAACCATCTAAGGGAGTTATAGAAACTACTGGGAGGTTCCTTCAACCACCTGAAGTAGTTATTCTCTATGATAACTACTTCGACCCTTATAAAAGGAGGGAGAGGACTTGGGAAGAAATAGGTAGATCTTTGCCATAGAAGAAGTCTACAAAGCTCCCGACCGAAGATACTTCGAAGCTCCAAGAA
Organism: Chamaelirium japonicum; assembly: GCA_947650365.1. Taxonomy (NCBI): domain Eukaryota; kingdom Viridiplantae; phylum Streptophyta; class Magnoliopsida; order Liliales; family Melanthiaceae; genus Chamaelirium; species Chamaelirium japonicum. Next base: position 1,269,113 of record CANTAL010000060.1, on the reverse strand, counting down.
ATCCCGGAGAAGAAGGATCGAAGATCGAAGCAAACCAAAAAAAAATCGAAGATTGAAGATCGAAAAAGAAGATCTGAGGTCAAAGATTGAAGATTCAAGTTCAAAGCAAGTCGAAGAACGAGTGAAGAACAAGTGAAGATTCAAGAAGAAGAAGAGTAAAGAAAAACCCCTAGCCAATCACGCACAAAGCCCAGAAGGATCAAGCACCGCAAAGCTCTTCTCTTTTCATTTTTCTTACTTGCTGTAATCTTTGTACTCCGAAATTGAGTATCAAAGGATCTTAGACGGATTTCCCTGCAATCTCTTGATATATTTTGTACTTTGCTCCCTCGAAACGAGTCCTTTGAAATTTGTACTTGAGTAAAAACCAAATTTTGCTCATACAGGCTTGTAACACCTCAGCTACAATAGGTATGCTACCCGAACCCACATGTAAATGACATCACTACAATTACCGGACGACGTCCTCCCATGATCCTACTAACACCAGAACATGACCAATCAACCTACTTGATCTTCAAACATCCCTTGCTTCCATGTGTTTAATTTCCAACCTACTCTCCCTAGTCTTTATCACAAGCGCATCTCCATTATGCACATATTATATGCATGCATCATCATTTGTTCATGAGATTCCAATCCTAACATAGCCTATGACACTATCCCAATAATCTACATAAGCAAAAGGATAGTGACAAGTATGTGAATAACTGAAGTATCCAAATGATGCTTAGAATATAAAAGATAAATCATTTTGCATATATAAAACGAGTCAAACAACCATACCTAGAAGAGCAAGAATCTGATTTTCATATAGAGTGAGTTGAAGTGAGTTCACTGCAGAACATTTTCCCTTTTTAGTCATATAGACTTTATGCAGATTCCTGATCTGGATACATCTAAAATCCAAAACAAAATTCAGAAAAACAGCTAAACTATATACATGCAGAGATTTATAGTATACACACCGGCCATCAAGTTCCTGTTGTTTCATATCCAAGCTTACTGCTTCTATGGCAGGCTCAAAGCAACCTTTACTAGCACAGTGTGTCTTGCCTTCCAATACTTTGCCATAAACTGTGTTCTCTAAGCTCCCAGCATGCTGGTGGGCCGTTTTCTTCCTTCCGCGGAATAACTTGGTGAACAAAAAGTTCCAAGGATAACGTACTCCATATTCTCTAGGAAGAACCTGATTGCAGAAAATAAGAAAACATATTTTAACAATTAGAACAGATTGTAAGAGTGACTAGAAATTAAAAGGTTTACTCTGAAATGCTGGATAAGGCTAAGGACTTTGTAATAGACCTCTCAAAAACTGTGAATCGTCAATGTGAATAGATCCTTAAAAGTTAAAACAAAGAACATGGTATTGCATTATAATTGCAAGCAACAAGCATTACAAGGATTATTTTAGAATACTGCTCTTTAAATATGATAATTCGACCCATTCTTCTAAAAGTCGGTAAAACTCGGCTAAGTCGACCCGAGTAGACTCCACTCGACCAGATTTCGATTCAAGTTAATCGGCCGAGGTTGGACAAAGTTTACTCGACTCGTGTGGCTTTTGAGTCGGATCAGTTTCGGAAAGGAGTTTTGGCAGTTTCAGACTTTTTTAAAAAAGAAAATTTTCACAAAAATAGTAAAAAAATAGGAAGAAAAATAGAAAATTAATGTCAATAAAAAAAATCAGTCGCTAGTTTACGGAAGATTACTACATCAATAAGAATCAGAGGTTTTAGGAAAATAATTATGTGATATGTACCGATTTTTAGATTAAAAAAATTAGGAAAAATTAGGAAGAAAATAGAAAAAAATATAAGTCACTAGTTTACGATATATATATATATATATATATATATATATATATATATATATATATATATATATATATATATAGTTTGATAAGAATCAGTGAGGTTGGCGTATAATTATGTAATATATACCAATTGTAGGCAACTTTCTATGACAAATGTTGGGGAAAAATCTCATTTAGCTCGCCTTACGAGACGCATGATACTAAAGACAAGAGTGCAGACATACAAGCATTTACATGGAAAAACCCTCCCAACATGGGAGGGAAAAAAAACCACGGGCGAGGCAAACATATCCACTATAATCTTGAACTTGTTACATCCACATTGCTCGAACGGTCTCTCGGTCTCTCGAACAAAAACATGGGTTCAGAACGTACAAAAGCCGTTGTAGGCGCAGAAAAAGATCCGGATCGTCTTTATTGCAAACACACGAAGATTACAGATGTCGGGACCCGGGGGCTCGGAGGTGGTGAGCCGGGTTCGACGAATATTTGATCAGGAGATTGTGGGAGAGATCCTCTAGAGGGTCCCTTTGATCCGCGTCTCCATGTGGTATTTGTGCGAGAGCTCTGAAGGGGTTGCCCAGGACAGAGGTCTTTACAGGGTGAGGGTTTCTTGAGAAGCTAAGGAGTATCGGCCATTGATTTTGTCCCGTCCGTGTTTCGCGCTTTCTCGGCTAGAGATGTTTTGGGCTTCGTTCCTCGGTCTTCGTGTCTTCCTCGATCCTTGCTAGACCTCGGCGTCCTTGATCGTCGGTTTACGGCGTCGATCGTGCTTTTGGCGTCAGCTTTGGCTTTGCCTTTCGGTTTTGGCGTTGCTTTGGCGTGGCTCTGGCTTTTGCCTTACTTTGGCGCTTGCGCTTGAACGTAGACGGGTAGAGGCTTGCGATGCTTTAGTTCTTCCGGACTTCACGTCGTATCGGCTAGAACGTGCGGTGCTTTGCTCGTGACCGTCGTAGTTGCTTGGCTTTGGCACATGCGTTGCTTTGGCGCGGGCTTTACCGGTGCGTTTGCTTTGGCTTCTTGCGTTGGCTTTGGCTTTAGCTTTGACTCGATCTTCTTCTCGAACGGCGATGGCTACTTCTTCAAGCCTTCTTTATTCTTCCGGCTTCCTCGACGGTTGGGCGTCGGCTTGGCTTTTCTTCTTCTCCGAGCTTCTTTGGCGTGATCGGAGTTGAAGGTTTCTTTTGAAGACAGCAGGGGTAGCACCGATCTTCGTGCCACGGTTGTAGCGTCGGCTTTTGTTGATGAAGACGGCGGGGGTAGCACCGATCTCCGTGCGACGGTTGCAATATCGGCTTTTGTTGATAAAGACAGCGGGGGTAGCACCGATCTCCGTGCGACGGTTGTAGCATCGGCTTTTGTTGATGAAGACGGCAGGGGTAGCACCGGCTTTAGGCCTTCTTCTCCAAGCTTTCTTCTTCGTGCGAGGAGTCGACGCCTTTGTTGAAGACGACGGGTGTTGTCGGCTTCGATCTTCTTCTCCGGCCTTTGCTTATGGCGTCTTCGGAGTTGATGAAGATCGTTGGAGAAGTCGGGGTGACTACGACTCCGAGTCTTCTTTTCGGGCTTTCTTCTTCGTGTGAGGAGTCGAAGATTGATCTTCGAGTGCAAGGTCTTCACGTTGATGAGGACTTGATGGGCTAAGTGTTCCCGTAGGACGAGCTTACCGTGCCTCGTGAAGCCTTCGGTTTTCAAGCATTGGAGCTCCATTTTGCCGAGCCCTTTCGTCTTCAGCCTTCGACCCTTGATGCCTTCCCCCACCCCTTCTATTTATAGGCAAAAGGGGGAGGTTGGGAGAGATATGGCTGAAATCTTTTTGTTTCATCCAATGTCTCCCCTCATAACCATCAAGATGTGGCTACTTTATTTGGGGGAACCAACCTTGATTTGTTTCCCTATTTTGTGGGCATGGTTATGCGCATGACATGACGTGACTTGATTTTTGAAGATTGAGTTGTCATCTTTGCACTTTCGAATTGCATAGCGACACGACGTCATCTTGTTCGTCGGATCGAGGGATCGTCGTGGATCTACGGTTGTGTAGACGTCCAATCCACCTCCCCCCGCATCGAAGCGGTTAGGGATTTTTTTTTTCTTTTCTTTTTTTTTCTTTTCTTTTCTTCCCTTCATGACCGACCACACCTCCCCATGGGGAGGGGGCACGGTTTTCAAGAAGAGGGGGGCTAGTGGGCCCCCTTTTTGGGTTTGGGTAGCGGGTCCGGTGGGACCCGTTTGCAAAATAACTTAAATTTGATGATGTGGCATCAATTGGGCTTCAATTAGGGCTTGTCCATCCCTTGTCCGTGCGGAAACTGAGCCAATCCGCCCCCTCTTCCGTCCCCTCTCTTCTCTCTCTCTTCTTCCCCTTATTTCTCTCTCATTTCCTTTCCTTTCTTGGCGCATTGCATCCCCACCATTCCCCCTTATTCCCCTTTGATCTTGGCTATCCAAAAGGAAACCCTAGTTCTACAAAAAGGGGAAGATAGAAGATTTAAGATTTTTGATGATTGCTAAATTGCATGCCTCTTCGTGAGAGCTTCCGGGAGAGACGCGTGTCCCCGACCCTCGCCGCATCCGCAACTTTGCCTCGCGAAGGCCTAGGTTTGTTCTTCCGAAGGATCCGGCTTCTCTCGACGTCCGGCCTTGCTCCGTGTGTGGGATCATCGGCGCATTCTCGCATCGACCCACGGCGGAAACCCCAGGCACTATCTATCCTTTTATCTTATTTTCCCGTCGCATCCGCATCGTTTTTCCTTTGTTTTCATTGCCTCCGCTCCGCATCGCAGCCGTAACCATCCGTTTCATCGCTAGTTGAAGCCCTAATATTTGCCTACTCATCATATTTGCTATCCTTCGTCTGTTGGTAACCCTAGCAAGCATAATTAGCTTATTTTATATAAAATCTGATGCAAACCTATCTTTATAATTTGATATCTATTGCTGTGATTTTATCTCTTATGTGCTGAATTTGTTTTCCGTGATAATATTGCATTCTATCTTGTTAGATCTTGAACCCTGCTTTATATTGCATGCATAGAACCTTAGTACTGCGTGAAATAGCTTGTGTTTGCTGCCTCTTTGAGTCATACGGCGTTATATTAATAAATAAATCTTAGTTGTTGATCAAAGGGAACCCTAAAGGGCTTAAGATTGTAGTGCGCCTTATCGGCGCCTGCATCAGAATTCCTTGTCGAGTTTCCCTCCCCGTACGTCAGGCACACAGTTGTCAGTAGGGTTTCTCTCGACGTTGGCCCTCTGCACCTAAAGGTTTCGACATGGACCCCCTCCCACCGTGCCTCAGGGGTTTGTTCCTCCTCGTTAGTCCATTTCTTCATCTCAAGAATTCTGATTCCTTGCTGGAACCGTCCTGCTCTGCAGTCTGTTTTAGCAGCTTATGGAGAAGTAGCCACTGTGAACAATGAGTTTGTCGCGACAAACGATCTTCGAGAGATGATAGTCTCCTTCAGGACTTTTAATCCCTCGCTCATCCCATCCTCTTTGGTGGCCCGCTTCGGAGATTTTTTCTACAACTTGGCTATCCGAGTTGTAAAGCCTGCCTCATCTGCTTCTCCGTCCTCCGGCTCATCTCAGAACTCCGGCAACAATTCCAGTTCCTCCGACGTCAGACCAAGCTCACCAGTTCGTGACGATAGCACACCGGTCCAGGTCCTGGTCCAAGGAAACAGTTCAACCTCGGCTTCTCCCCTCAAGCCGGAAGGTAACGTTTTTGGTAACAAATCTCCTCCCCCACAGCCATCGGACCTGGCTTTCAATGCTTGCCCAACGAGGCCTATTCGAATTTTGAACCATCCATCCAGCCAAGGAATATCCGCGGAAGAGAATCCCCGAGATTCAGGGGTTTCACCAGCTCACATGATTCTAACGACGCTCATCTTTCTGAGGTGGAGCCCTGTAGCGAGCCTGCTGAGCCTAACTGTGATTTGGGTTTTCCTAGCCAGGCCACCGATGATCTGACCACTGCAGTCCCCCCGGCTTCGTCGTCCTTGGTGGGGGGGGCATCACCTCTTCGGACGTACGCTAGGAGGAATCAGAGGACAAGCCACCAGCAACTAATGCAGAACCTGAGGAGCTTCCTTGCTTCAAGGACAGATGAAGATTTTGGTCTTTTGCTGAACCTGCTTGACCAAGACCCCATTGTGCAGATCGTGACTGCTTGTGGATTCTCTTTTGGGGGTGATGTAGAAGCAGCAAAAGAGTTTTTGTTTTCTTCTCAGACTCTGGAGAAGAGCAGGGTTTTGGCCAATGGCCTGTAAATCTTTGATGAAGATTTTATCTTGAAATATTAGGGGCCTGGGGGATGTGGATAAGCGGAGAGCTGTATCTTTCTTTTGTTTGTACACAGTGTAGATCTAGTTTGCCTTCAGGAGACGAAGACTAGCAACCCTAATGCCAGCTTTTTGAAGAATCTAGGAGGTCCAAAAATTCAACAGTGGGTGTACTTGGATGTCGTGGGAGCCGCAGGTGGGATACTCATTGACTGGTGGAATGACTATTTTGACCTTGTTAGTTCACATGTGCGTGTTTTCTCTCACTCTGTGTCCCACTTTTCTAAGCTAGATGACTCTGTTTGTGTGATCACCTCAGTTTATGGTCCCAACGATATGAGCCTTCGTTATGATTTCTGGGCGGAACTTTCGTCTCTTCGGGGGGCCAACCCAGGTCCTTGGGTGGTGGGAGGAGACTTTAATGTTACCCAGTTTAGTCATGAAAGACACGATAGTCCTGGACACTGAGGAGCTATGGAAAACTTTCCAACTTTATCCGAATGTTCGACTTGAATGATCTCCCTCTGCATGGGCGTCTTTTCACCTGGTCCAACAAACGTGGCGTCCCCTCCATGGCCAGATTGGACAGATTCCTCACCTCGGACGACTGGGACTCCCTTTTTCCCGGCACAATTCAGTCTTCCCACCAGTCTCTTGTTTCAGATCATGTGCCCCTGCTGTTGGACACTTGCCCGTCTCTAGCCAAGCCTCCGAGAAGATTCTGTTTTGAGAAGATGTGGAGGGAGGATCCATCTTTTGATGATCTAATCCGTAGGTGGTGGGCCCAAGCACCTACAGACTTCAACTCCTCTCGAAATCTAGTTCGAAAATTTAGATTCCTCCGCCAGAAGGTTCGTGGTTGGGAGCGAGCTAGTTTCGGCCATATCTTGAACAAGAAGAAGATTCTTCTCTCTGCTATCGGCTCGTTGGAGGTTAAATCGAAGACCTCTATCCTCTCAGATGAGGAATCGACTACTTTGCACAAATCTCGAGGGGACCTCTCCATTCTGCAGAAGGAAGAGATCCTATGGAAACAACGCTCGAGGGACAAATGGATCCAACTGGGGGACCGGAATACCTCCTACTTTCACAAAGTAGCCAACCAGAGGAGGAAACATAATTATACAGGGAGCCTCGGTGTAGGGGGTCAGTGACTTGAAGGCACAGAAATGATCCTGCAAGGAGTCACAAACCATTTCAGAAGTTATTTTAGAGACCTACCGTCTTCCTCGTCCTCTCTAGACTGCGAGGATCTACCTCCTGGCATATTACTAGTAGATGTGTGCCTAGACAGATATTTCTCAGTAGAGGAGATCAAACGAGTTGTCTTCGACATGAAAGGTGATGGAGTGCCGGGACCAGAAGGCTTTCCTATGGTTTTCTTCCAAGCCTTCTGGGACTGTCTATCCTTGGATGTGTTAGATATGTTCAAGATTTTTTTTTCGGCACTGCTTCTATTCAGAACCTGAACTATTCTATCCTGGTCCTCATCCCGAAGCGTCCTGGTGCGAAAGCTGTCACTGATTTCCGGCCCATCAGCCTCTCGAACTGTATTCACAAGATTATCACTAAGCTCCTTGCTAACAGACTGTCCCCGCTCATGGACGAGATCATCAGCAAATCCCAATCAGTCTTCATTAAAGGGTGTCTAATCCTTGACAGTGTGGCTTCAGTTCAGGAGGTCATCTTCCAGTTTAAAGAACAGGGAACGGAAGGGCTGATTTTGACGCTGGATTTCGAGAAGGCTTTTGATAGATTGCATTGGGATTTTATTCTCGCAACCCTCCAGGCTAAAGGCTTTCCCCCTAAGTGGCTACGCTGGGTCTTCAACTGCCTCTCTTCCTCCAAACTGTCTTGCTCCATTAATGGGGAATTGGATAGCCAATTCCTGGTGAAGAAAGGCTCGAAACAGGAGTGCCCACTCTCTCCTTTCCTTTTTATTCTGGCAGTGGACGCTTTTGATGCAATCCTTAACCGAGCCAGCAATGGGAACCTTATTCATGGCATCCGAGATAACTCTTGGTGCATCTCTAATCTCCATTTTGCTGATGATACTATTCTTTTCTGTGAAGCCAAGCTAGAACAGGTAGCCGTGTTGAAGATAATATTATATGCTATGGAATTTTGCTCAGGCCTTCGAATTAACTTCAATAAGAGCTCTATCTTCTATGTGGGTTCTCAAGAGGACTTCGGCTCTAGGGCTTCTTCGCTCCTGAATTGCAAGTTGGGCACGCTTCCTATGCGGTACCTGGGCCTTCCCATCAGTAACAAGAATCTTTCTCGCGCTGATTGGTCTAAAGTGATTGAGAAAGTGGATCTTTGTCTTTCTAGCTAGAGGTGTAAGCATCTCTCTTTAGGAGGCCGCCTAACTCTGGTTAACTCGGTCCTCTCGACTATTCCGTCCTATTATCAGGCTTTTTTCTTCATTCCTACTTGGGTGATTATGAAGATTGATAGCATCCGCAGCAATTTCCTTTGGAAAGGAGCAGATGGCTCTTCAGGATCATACCATCTTGTTAAGTGGGGTGTGGCGTGTAAATCGAGAGAGCAAGGGGGACTAGGAATTCTTAATCTGAAAGATTTTAACAAGGCGCTTCTAGGCAAATGGTGGTGGAGACTACAGAATGACCAAGAAGACCATCGGTCGAATATCATTAGAGATCGGTATTTTCGACGATTCTCCCCTCTGCAAGCGAGGAGCCGCCGATCTGGCAAAATCTCTCCATTCTGGAAGGGTATTTGCAAAGTCGGAACTTCTTTCAGGTGTTGCACGAGGTTGACCCTAGGGGATGGCCGACAAATCAAGTTCTGGACCGATCAATGGGTTGACGACATTAGTCTAGCAACTCCTTTCGTTGATCTCTACGACTTAGCTTGGGACCGGAATGCTTCGGTTCGGTCTCCAGTATCGGGGTCCCAAGGTAGCTTCTCTTGGGCCGTCAAATTCAGGAGGTCCATTACACTGGCATTGCAAGTTCAGCTTAATGATCTTTACCAGATCTTATCTTCTTTCTCTCTTGGTCCTGGTAGAGATTCTTCTTCCTAGAAATGGGAAGCTTCCGGAGTCTTCTTGGTCAGATCGTTTTGCCGCTTCTTTAATGCTGGAGGGATAATCTGCCCAATCGCTAAACATCTCTAGAATTCCCAGCACCCCTCAAGACCAGAATCTTCATGTGGCTGGTGATTTGAGAGACTTCACACCAGAGTCAATCTTCGGCAATGTAACAATCCTAATATCCCAGACATCTCCTGCAGCTTTGTGTCACTCGCATCTAGAAGAAGTTGACCACTTATTCCTTCGTTTCCCCTTCTCGAAGAAGCTGTGGCTATGTTGAAGCACCGATTCCAAGTCAAGGGCCACTCGGGATCCATTCGCTCGCTGTGGACTCTGTGGAGATTGAAGCGCATCAAACGTATCTTGAAACCGGCGTGGGACCTATTAGTTATTGGACTTTGCTGGTGCATTTGGAGGGAGCGTAATTCTAGAGTCTTCTCTGGTATTGAACTTCTTATAGAGGCTGTCTGGGCGAAATTTACGAGGATGATCCGTAGCTGGTCCACTGCTTTCTCTCTTAAGCATTCCAAGGAGCTTAACTCTTTCATTTGTAATTTGTAACTTTCTCTTTCCTATTAATAATATAGCTTGGATTATGGCTTAACCCCTTCCTCTCCTTCTCGGAGAGGAATTCCTCAAAAAAAAAAAAAGTGACCCTAGATAACTAGTACACCAATTGTAATCCAATAAAAACATTGGAGAAAGCCTCTTATTATTAGTTATGAAAATTTTCTTGAGCAAGCCTAAAATTTATGTGACTTCTCTTTTCTAATCGAGTTCCGCACCTAGACATAAACCATACCTCGGAAAAGAGCGCTTCTCCGAGAGAAATAGTTCGAAACGGTGCATCTCATGTCATTCTTGGTTGGATGAACAACCTAATCAACGATTTCAAACAAGTCTCTTTTTTAAGGGAGAAGCAGTCAAAGAATGGAAACAATAAAGGGGTTCCTTTTTCATCTTCTATGACAAACAATCATCATTGTCTCGGCAAACGAGGAAATATCTGGAGATATGAGTGTAATTGAAATTTGAGGCAGATGGGGCTATAGCAGAAAAATCAGGAACAAAACACAGGAGCCAGGAGGGCGGCAGGGGCCACCTAGGTCGCGGCAATGTGCAGCGTATTGGAAGGACAGCGATGGGAGAATAGGAGGAATGCAAGTTCCAATGGGGTTGCTGGGGTTGAGGTCGAAAAGGACGTAAAAGGAAGTGGCCAAAGAAGGGACTCTAGACTAGAGGCCGAGAGGTGGACAAAAACCATAAAAGAGTAAGAAGGTCGATGAACACAGTAGACGTAACGTTTGCGCCAACTCGGGTGAGCTAAATGTATAGAACGGGAGATTGGGGTATAGTGCATGGAACAAAAGCTAGAAGAGAAGGATTAGTGAGAGAAAGACGAGGAGAGGTGAGGTGTAAAGATGGAGGTCTCATGATAAAATGGTTTATATCATTCAATAGTTAAATTGGGTTAAATGGTATGATTGTGCCCCGAAATCTATTATATGTATGCACACTTGATACACAGAAACATGAAGTTTTAAAAATTATGTAAACTTTGACTTAATCGTAACGTAACTAATTGTGAAATATTGATGAATACCTCAATACATCAGAAGTATGCATATTTCTCCCAACGTATTTCCAATTATTGGTAATTTCGACAAAGTGCAGAACCACACACCCACACACACACACACTTATATTTATAGACGGATTAGACGCAACGCAACTCTATTATGATGCCTTCATGAAAAGAAAATAAGGTTCTGATATGAAGCCACTCTTTTAAGGAAATAAAACAGAAAAAAGTGATGTAGTGTGCCCTTGTGCAAGACCATGGGAGTTTATTGTCTGCAACTATTACGTGCCTGATAGCGCAGTTGAAGAAGCATATGTCATCAAGCTAAAAGGCAAGGCAAACTCTAGAAATTTTAGTTCAAATGTTTGCAAATGATGGATTTGTGTAATTACTTTCAAATGCACCTAATAAAATATGTGTGATGATAGCATAGTTTCTTAATAATATATTATGAAACAATCTGCAATAAAATCACTCTAGTAGAATGAGTACATCCTCCCCAAACAAAATATAGCCAGAAGCAAATTCATACAAACAAATCTACATATGAGATGCATATTCAAACCAAATGGACATGTCAATGATATCTCAAAAGGAAATGTACAAAACATGACAATAGTTTCTAACTAGTAGCTGTAAACGTACGTTCATAGACTTCGACAGGTGTAGTAAATTTTATTACCTTATCAAAGTATAGCCCAAAAGCGCAGTACAATAATGTATCAAGCAGCATCAGCAGCAGGCAGACCAAAAAATTAACTCCGGATGAAGCCTACAAATTTTGTTATGAGAATATGAATATGGGACCAGAACCATGAAATCAAGATTAAACCATTTGTAATATAAACAACCTGCCAAATATTGGTCCAGCGGACTCCAACATGAGCACGCTCATAATCAGCAAAATTCACTGTCCCAAGAGCAAAAGCAGTGGGTGAAAGCAAAGAAGCCAAGATCTTCCATATCCTAGTAATACAAATACATGTTTATATTTGAATTAGCATGCATCAAATAAACATTTTTAAGAAACAATTAATAACAGATCATAGAAACTTTACTAACATAGGGACCGCAGGGTCATTTACAGAGTAATATGGAAACAAGGCTCCCAGAAAAGAAAGGGTACCGACTGCCACAGCTGTCTTTGCTCGAGAAAAGAATGTAGATATCAAAAACGAAAGCATGACTGCACTTAAACCAAATATAAAGAAGTAGGCGAAGACAAGTGATTTATCACTATAGATGAAAAGGCTGGTCATTGTGCATGCTGTAATAATGGCAGAAGATATTGCAAACTGCAAAAAGAAGTGAAAAAAAAATTTTGATTAGAGGCCTTGCAATAAAACAAATGGACGAAATACTAAATGACTCCCAACCGTTTGTATTAGCATATTCTCAAAAGAAAGGATAGGACAACATCAGAGGGAAAATATTACAGAAAAAATGTGTACATAATAAAGAATAGTATTCATGGAGAAATGGAAAAGGAGTGAGTTACTTCAGAAGATAATCATGTGCAGAATATATGGACCTGCGAGGGTAAGAAGAAAGTTGCTGACACTAGCTTCACCAGATGCAAATCAGCAAAAGGTAAAATCACCTCAATAAGGTTAAGTAAAGTAAAATACGAAGAATAGTTACATTCCTGTCGAGATTAATCTTTTAGCTAATTTGATGTTTATTTTGAGGTTAGTTTTTCAATGTCTTTCTTTGACAATAAAAAAATGCATAATCTATACCTTCATATTGGAGCAATCTACGGAAGAATAAAGGATTATAAGAATTAGAGAACAAGATATAAAGCAAAAGCTATTTTGGAGTATTGTGTCATTGAGGCATATACCCTTGAGACTTGATAAAAAATATCCATATGGCATCATTAAGGCGAATATTATTGTCAATATTACAATATTGGACGATTTTGAGGGTTCGGTCCATAAAATGAGTTATGCGAAAAAGAGAATATTGAAGCCAATGTGTGGAAAATCTAAGAAGGGTTAAGTAACATGAATGATCAAGAGATGGAAAAGCTACTCTGATGGTACAGGCATGTACAACAAAGACAAAAGGAGACCCCAATTTGGGGAGTGCTAGATTAGAGTGGAAGGTCAAGAAACAAGATGTAAGATCTAAGACATCAAAATTAAATGTCATAACTGAATTCATTTTTCTTTTTCTTTTCTTTTCTTGTTTGTGCAGAGGAAAATCTTAAACTACATAACCAATAAGCTAGATCTCTGTGCCCACTAAATGGCCTTTTAGATTTCTTTGCAGGCCCCTCTCTTGTGAAGTTTCCTTTGCCAGATTTTCATCACCAATCTTAAAGGGTATACATTAGGTTGACAATCGCTCGGGAAATTTTGTGAATCTTTTTTTGTGGCCCCATTTAACAGGTTAAGACTTGGATGATGATGATGATCATTTAGAGGAATCTGATAATAGTTGCATTAACAGACATTGTATCTCTTCTTAGTAATGAGTTCAGAAGAAGAATTTACAACGACAATCCAGATAACAAACAAGACGGAGTAGGTAAAGCTTGCTACGAAATATAGAGGTGAGGGGAAGGGGGGTTGAACAAATAAATTCTCAATTAGTAGCTAAAGACATTTACAGAACTTCAAGCATCAAACAGATCAAATAAAGAGAGTATCCATATGAATAAACAAGTGATCTGATTCAGCTTTCAAAGTCGGAACGAAAAACAAAAGATAAATATAGATCTTGGTTTTGTAGTAATTGCCTGTAAAGAATATGTAATAAACCATGAAAGGTAAAATATATCATCTTTTAGACCCATCATGTGCAGGCCTTCTTTAATCTTTTGTTCCTGAAACATCAAAACATCTGGTGATGTACACAATTTCAAAACAGAAGAAACATAACAAAATTCGAATTTGATATCATACCTTCTCAAAAACAGAATAGCTGATTAGACGAGAAATCGGATATAGAAAACCCAAAAGATACCTGCTCCTCACAAGTTCAGTTTCAATGAGAAGATAGTGTCAAAAATAAGTTGCTGACTGACATAGTAATTACTAAATTCGGAAAACTACAAATTGATGAACCAGTCAAACCATATGTTGACCAGAAAAGAGAAAAGAAAAGAACCACTTGGACTTAAAAAGTCTAAATAGGCGCACATCTACAAAGAAAAAGTAATCCACATTGATGCCCAAAGAAACATTTATAACTCATGACACTTTTCAAAGTTATTTATGATAAAAAAACAGTGGACTGCAGCAGGATGATTCTGTCCAAGCCAAAAGAAGAGGAAGAAATGATGATAATGTAAGGAGACTAAAATTATACTCACAGAATCCCCATGACGCTCTTTACAATGGACTGGAACTCATCATCTGTGTACTCACGAGTAGGAAATGGAGCAATTCTAATGTTTGTTGGAATAAACTGTGTCCACGGTATATTAAAGTGAGAGTGAGTTCCATACGAATGGAATGGGGATGGGGATTTCTGAGTTCCATTCTGCTGTGCCAGAAGTATTAAAAATGAGTCCACCACCTGCTGCAACTGCAAAAAAAGATGAGAACAAATTTTATATGAATAAGGAAAAATTAAAAAAAAAAAAGCATCATAATAGCTTTATTGCAAAAGGTCCAACGCTGTCAAATTATTCTGAAAGTTGTAACAGTTAGATATACGTGTATGTATTTGGTTATAAATCCTTCCACTGCATATGGGACTCATACCCTGTTGTATATATATTGGGCTCTTGACCTAATGAGAAGTCATTCCTTCTCCCCCAAAACCCTAGCCCCCTCTCTCATCTCTCTCCTAGGGTTATTGGTGACATGGTATCACAGAGATCGTTATGTCCCTCTTCCGCACACTTGTGATCCTCTCATCTAAGAACGGCTTCTCACACCGACAAGCCCGTCATGATCTCAAACATGATCTTTCAACCCTCCTCCGATCGGTTCGCCCTCACCTCCCCAAGAGTTTATCTACGAGCCTCAACCTCAACTCCTCACCGTTTTGTTACGGACAATATATGCTCCTCTTCGTCAATCAACGACGAGATCTCCTTGCGACTGTCGCCCAGATCTCCCTCGCCCTGATATTTCCGGTCAGATCTCCAAGATCGACAGAGAGCAGATCCTTTGCCCCCTCCTCCTCAACTCTGCTCTAGCGACCGGTGCTTTCTTGTTCTTCTTCTATGATGCCTTCTCCGACTGTCTCCACTGCTCCACCTCCTCCGTTGCCGCACTCCTCCGCCTGCCGAGTTTCTCCAACTACCGTACTGTCGCCTCTCTACCGTTGCTCCCACTGCTCTGCTGCATCGCACTAAGAACGTAGTGCTCCTCCGCTGCTCCGACTATCTCGTGGATCTGTGTGGTTGTCACAATGAAGACGAAGCCGCTCGAGATTTGGGGCCAGATTTGGCACCTTAGAACTTCAACCATTAAGCCTTAACACCCCGGATCCGACACCCCCTTTTTTATACCCTTTAATCCCCAACAAGAGCACCCCCAGATCTGGGACACTGACCAACACTTAGCACTATGGGAGGGCACCCCTAGATCTGCCACCCAAGGAACCCTTTTCTAAGGGTCTCTGAGGCTATGCTATCAAAGTCGGGACTAGTCCCCGACTAGTCGCTGGGCGGGATTTTGCCGACCGATTTATTTTGATTTTTTCATTGCTGGGCGGTAGCCCGACTAGTCCCCGACTAGACCCGACTAGCCCGACTAGTCCCCGACTAACGACTGCCGACTAGTCCCCAGGCAGCATTTTGCAAGCAAAATTTTTTTTGAAAGGAGTCTTTGCAAGCAATTTTGTTTGGATTTTTTTACATTGGCTCAAAGTCTTGAGTAGCAAGACTCACAACTACGGCTCTTCCCTGTAATCATCTGTTGAGCACCTGAGAATCTCCGATAAAAACATAGACAAATAATTAGTTTATTTGTTGATATTCATATAACCCTATAATCAAAATTGGGGTTGTTCACTGATTAAACATCATCAAACAAACATTGTGATGAATTCTTAGTTCTGAATCTTTTGGCATGGGCATGAAGCCAATACAACTGTGTTCTGTTAAACTGTTACTTATGTATTTATACCCATGTTGTGAAGTGTGAAGGTATGTATTGTTATTAACCGACTAATATCATATACTTATTGACATTTATACTAGTTCATATATCATATATGTTTAGGGAGGGGGGGAGGGGTTAGAATAAGTTTTGGCCGACTAGTCCCGAATTAGTCCCGACTAGTCCCGACTAGTCCTAGTCGGCCCTTGGCCGACTAGGGCCGACTACCGACTTTGACTGCATAGCTCTGAGGGCACCTCCGCACTCGCCTCCGTGACATTTCAAGAGTGTTTTTGAGGGCATCTCTGTGCTTGCCTTCGCGTCTCCTCGTTGTGCGACCATGACCGAGTCTTTCTCTATAGATCTGTCTTCGGCTCCACCGCCTCCTCCCAAGGACCTTCCACTCAAGTACACGCACCTTCCTCCCGAGCTCGACGAACTTCCCTCTTATCTCCTCCGGCAATTAGGAGCCCTGGGTTGGCTGGGCACCTCGGACCACTCATGTGCCAGGTCCGGGCTTCCTTGCCGCCTTTCACACGTGGTAGCTACGCAATGCTCGGGTCGTCTACCCGGTACCTCTGTTGACCGGACGATGCGCATGACCATGTTGCTATCGGTGCGTCCGCAGTGATCTGGCATTCCTCGTAAAGCGGTTCATGGAGTCTAGTGGGGCTCGTGAGTATGCTCTTTCGCTTTCAGATGCACAGACTAGGCAGTAGGGTGACTAGACGATTCAGCAGTTCCATGCACAAATACAGGGATATTAGCAGGAGCTCCGGTCACTATTTCCTCATGTACCTACCGAGTGTCGTGCCGCAAACTAGGCCTTCTAAGAGCACCGACAGCTCAATAAGTTTCTGATGGTCCTTCGCCGATAGTCCGATACAATGGACCGTTGGTTGGTACCCAGATCAACCGGGACCCACTCCCTCATTTAGATGCTATCATCGCTGAGTTCCTAACCGAGAAGACCGGACTACGCACTATCGCCACCAAGGCCTCTCCCACTCCCTCCAGCTTTAGGAGAGTTCTACCAACAACTCCTACCTATGTTGCCTCCTCTACCGCTCGTGATTGGTTTGTGTGCACACACTGCCACAAACTGGGTCACGTCGTTGCCAACTGCTAAAAGATGCACTCGGAGAGGAGGCAAGGCCCAGGGGTCGTGATACTGTTGTTGTTGCTATAGTTTCGTTCTCTCCTCATGGTGCACCAGATGCTCCAAACACTTTTCAACTCTTTCCGCAGTAGCTTACCCAGCCCCAGCTTCGCTTCAACCAACAAGCGACCTCCAGCTCCACCGAGGCTACCAGTGCCTCGGCTCACTCTGCCACTCCCGGTACCTTCGCCACCTGGATCATGGACTCTGAGGCTTCTCACCAAATGACTTCAGACGCTTCTGTGCTCACAGCTTGCCACTCTGCACCACACATCCCTTTGATTCATATCATATATCTCTCTTCTAGTCATCTCGCAGTGTGGATCAATCACGGTCATCTCAGAGCCCAACGGTCGTCTCTCCTTACCTTTTCTACTACATGTTCCTTAATGTCGCATGCAGCTTATCTCTATTATCAGTCTTTGTAACTCTGGGTGTACTATGACTTTCCCTCCATCTTTTTATGCTTTGTAGGATCCACGTACCAAACGGGCGATTGGAGCTGATCGTATGACATGCGAGCTATACCACTCATAGTTCCTTCACCTACCTATTTCTCCTTCTGGATTCTGTGAGGTAGTCTGTCCCGATGTCGACTTGTGGCACAAGAGATTAGGTCATATTTTTGAGCCTCAACTTAAGAGATTACTCCATACTAGAGCTCTAGGTCGAGGCCCTTTCTCTTGTTTATCTAACTTAACTGGCAATAAGCTTGCCAAAGCTACAACCCTACATTTCCTTTCCAGTGTCTCTCATAGTTGTACTCCATTTGATTTAGTTCATTCAAGTATTTGGGGTCTAGCTCCACTCTATGTGTGGATATCGTTATAGCATCTATTTTGTGGATGACATCAGTAGGTACACATGGGCTTACCTCCTCCGACATCACTCAAAGGTTCCCCATATCTACCAGACTTTGCCTCGATAGTCCACATGCAGTTCGGTTGTCACATCAAGGCCTTTTGGTCTAATTATGCCCCTGAATACCTCTCCACTGTTATGTAGACCCTTCTTAAGTACCACGAGACCCTCTTCCAGCACTCATGCCCTCACACTCACGAGCAGAACGGAGTAACCGAGAGGAAAGCACCGCCACATCCTTGAGAATACATGTGCTCTTCTTCTTTTTGCCTCCATCCCTCGCACCTTTTGGGCTCAGGCTTTCTTGAACTCAGTTAACCTCATCAACACCATCCATTCGTATGTTCTCTCAAGTGGTCTCTCCCCTCCCGAGCACCTTTTCTCCTCTCCTCCTAACTACAGTATACTTTGTACCTTCGGATGCACTTGTTTTGTCCTTCAAACCCACGAGCGTACGAAGTTGTCCGAGAAGGCAGCTAAGTACATCCGTTTAGGAATCACCGAATCAGTGCCGAGCACAAAAGGTATCGTTGTTATGACCTCTAAACTCGTCGTCTTCGCATCTCTCGACACGTCTCCTTCGTCGATGATGCCCCTTATTACTCATTTGAGACTCGAGACCTCATTTTTCTAACTTTCTAGAGACTCCTCTCACTTTGTCTCTGACTCTTGAGCCCCTACCACTACCTCTCCCGCCCACCTCCGTCGTTCCCCACGTTACTGGGGACTCTACCGAAGACCCCTCTCCTCCTTGACGGGTTGTTAACCCTCTTTCTCAGGTCTATACTCGTCGGTACGCTCATACCTGTTTTCCATCCTCTCCTCAGATGGAAGTTCATTCCTATATACTCCTCGTGACGTTTCTACCTCTAGTTCTCCGCATACTGCGCCCAGTCAGTCTCCGTCAGTCAAGGATCCATACTCACTACCCTATTGCTCTCAGCACGAGCATCGCCCGCCTGACTGCTTTAGCTTTGCATCTGGATTGCCAAACCGCTTTGGCATTGGCAATGACACCTACTCCCAATTCACTGCTTTTCTTATTGCCTTTCATCTGACTAGGAACCTCGGTCCCACCGAGAGGCCGCAGAGTCCCCTCCGTGGCGGTAGGCCATGGTTGAGGAATTTCAAGCCTTCGAGCAAGACTCGGACTTGGGATCTCGTCCAACTCCCTGCTGGTATTGAGCCTGTTAGATGCAAATGGGTCTACAAGGTCAAGTGGTGATCTGATGGATCCATTAAACGGCACAAGACTCAGTTAGTGGCTCATGGTTTCACTCGGGAATATAGGATAGACTACGAGACATCTGCATCCGAGGCTTAGATGACCACAGTATGTGCCCTCCAGGCAGTTGCAACTATTCGCCGCTGGCCCCTTCTCCAAATGGATGTGAAAAATATATTTTTTTCATGGTAACCTTTAAGAGGTGGTCTATATGCAGCCTCCTCCTGGCCTGCACACTCCTCCTCAGCATGTTTGTCATATTCGCTGATGCACTACGGACTCAAGAAAGCCTCTCGTGCCTTATTTGTGCTTCATGCAGGCAGTCACCGAGACCGGTTTTGTTGAGAGCTTACAAAACCACTCTGTTTGTGCAGTCCTCACCTCAAGTCTGGGTGATTCTCATGTTGTACACAGGTGATACCACCGTTGTGATGACCTCTTCAGCAGCACCTCCGGTGCCAGTTCCATATGAAGGACTAAGGTCCCCTTTGCTAGGTGTCAGTTCCAGATGAAGGACTTAGGTCCCCTTCGCTACTTCCTCAGGCTTGAGTTCACCCACAGTGAGCGAGGGATTCTGGTCTCCCAGTAGAAGTACACCGCTGACATCCCCAGTCGAGTTGCTCTTTCCGATGATCACTCCGTTGACACTCCACTCGAGCTTCACATGAAGCCCCGACCTACAAACGGCGAGCCTCTCTCACATACCCTACTCGGTACAGAAAACTCGTTGGTTAATTGGTCTACCTCTACATCACCAGGCTCTATATTGCCCATGCAATCAACATAGTCACCCAGCTCGTTGAGATCACTCGCTTTACGCCCTACACTACCCTCTTGCGGATTCTTCGGTGCTTTCGAGGCACCATCACCCGGCCTACTCTGATGCTGACTGGGTTGGGGATTCAACTACTCACCGCTCGACTACTGGCTATTGCATGTTTCTTGGGGACTCATCTCATGGCGAAACAAAATGCAAGAGGTTATTCCTATCTCCAGTACCGAGGCAAAGTTTTGAGCCATGGCCTCTACCACCAAGGAGATAATTACTTGTAGTGTCTCCTTAGGGATCAAGGAGTTGAGATTTCTAGGCCTACAGCTATTCATTGTGATAACCAGAGTGACAGACAAAATACTAGCAACCCGGTTTTCCACGAGAGGACGAAGCACATCGAGCTCGATTGCTACTTTATCCCTCTCCCTTATGTTTTATCTATCCCTCTCCCTTATGTTTTATCTGGAGAGCAAATCGCTTACTTCTTTACGAAGTCACACCCAGCTCCGTGCTTCCAATTCCAACTTAACAAACTCATGGCGCATGATGCACCTTGAGTTTGAGGGGAGGGGGGGGTGTTAGAGATACTTGTATGTATTAAGTTATACATCCTTCCATTGTGTATGGGACTCGTACCCTCTTGCTTTAATGAGAAGGCATTCTCTCCCTCCCTCCCTCCCTCCCACAATATGTCCAAAATGGTTTGATTCACTTGCAGAATACTAGCATTATCCAATATTAGAATCCAGCCTAGTAGCATTCAGTAAAGCCAATAAGCCATGCAGTTCTTATATGAACAACTATTAAAACGATCCGTATACGCAGATGAAAATTGATTGTGGTAACCATCAAGAAAAAAAAGAATTGGTAATTTCCAGAAATAACATCAAAGAGTACTAGCATTGACGATATGGTACTCAAAAGTAGATAATTAATTCAACTATGTAAATTTCAAGAGTCCAGAGACAGAGCTCAAACAGTAGAAATTTTTTGACAAATAACGAGACCATATTTATGTGAGGAGCGTTCTACACAGCGAAGAATTCATACAGTCAAGAATCCACTGAATCCATATTGCAGAGTTGGTACAATATTAACGCCCAGTTCCAGGTCATTGAGATACGGTCCATTTACATCCATGATGCTGTTAACATCAGGAAAGCCTGAGAAAGCCCAAGTGTGGTTGAGGCGAATGCTATAGTCAAATATTTGAGGACCTTGTTCGTGAAATATTATTGCTCCTTTGATCTTGGGGTTTGTTAAGTTCCTGATACAGAGAAAACATGGTTGTTAGCTTCTAGGAGACAATGTAACAACGCAATTGCCTAACAGACACAAGCAGTTCATTCCTCATGTAGTAACCAGAACATTATATTAGATAGAACTAAACTCCAACGAAAACATAGGATAGATAAGCCCTGGACCATAGCTCATATTGACTATTATAAAACGACCACATTCGAAGAGCTGAGATTATAAGAGTAACTTAAATTACACTATTCATCGATATCTTTTATGTCCAGCTTCTGACTAGGGGAATATTTCCACATAATAAGCAGATAAATAGATTTGTTTCGCTTAATTAGAAGGATTTGGCCTTCACACGTTATTAATAAAGCCAACAGATACATGCTCCAAAAAGAGAGGTGAATTAAGGGGATTACAAGGACTTTCAACTATCGTAGTGTTGATCTTTTAGAAGGATCACATTTGCTCTTAGTGACTTAGGTGCGTGAATTAAAATGGGACTTGGTGGAAGTTTAAAAGATTAATTCGAGCAAGAGGAGTACAATAATG